>PVIY010024670.1:0-25056 GCA_004026745.1 Myrmecophaga tridactyla
CCCTCCATACCTCATCCCTGACGTGAGGATCAGCTGCTATTTCTCCTCTCATCTGTTCAGGGTTTGTAATGGAGAGTTACTCCAGGCCTACCTGGCACCTGCACCCACTGAGTCTGTGGCCTCTGGAACAAAGATTTCAGGAAACTCTGCCTGCATTAGACCAGTCACCAACATACCACTGAGATCTGCCCTCCCCAACTCACTCTGAACTTCAACCCCTTTGTCCCACAAAGGATTAAAGGTACCCCACAGTCCTTTTCACTTGACACATGGAACTGAACAATTAACCCAATAGAGATGTGAACAGGTCAAAGCATAATTACTCAATTTTGTGAAAGGATGAAGATATTCTGGGGGAAATATTATCTATTCTTACACTTAATTTCACATCAGTACAGGCAAAGTTGGTCCTATTAACTGGAAATGTTTAATTAATAATAAAATGTTTTTATGGATCTAAAAATAAATAAATAATAGGGGCGACAAATGTTAAAATAAATTTAGTAGATTGAAATGCTAGTGATCAATGAAAGGGAGGGGTAAGGGGTATGGTATATACGAATTTTTTTCTGTTTTCTTTTTCTGAATTGATACAAATGTTCTAAGAAATGATCATGATGATGAATATACAACTATGTGATGATATTGTGAGTTATTGATTATATATCAAGAATAGAATGATCATATGGTAAGAATGCTGGTGTTTGTATGTTGTTATGTTTAATAAATAAGTAAAAAATAAAGAAATAAATAAAAAGAATAAAATGTTTTACATAAAAACTAAATGCATCCTAGCCTCTTCAACAAATGGTGCTGGGAGAACTAGATATCCATATCCAAAAAATGAGAAAGGACCCCTATCTTACACCTTATACAAAAATTAACTCAAAATGGATGAAAGACCTAAATATAAAAGCCAGAACTAGAAAACTCCTAGAAGAAAATATAGGGGAATATCTTCAAGATCTTGTGGTAGGAGGTGGTTTCTTAGACCTTATACCCAAAGCGCAAGCAATGAAACAAAAATAGATAAATGAGACCGCCTCAAGACTGAATACTGTTGTGCTTCAAAGAACTTTGTCAAGAGGGTGAAAAAGCAGCCTATTCAATGGGAGAAAATATTTAGAAACCACAATTTAAAACTGGGCAAAAACATGGTGTTTATGGTGGCAGTGTTCCTGATTCCCAGAGGATGGAGGTGGCCTAAGGGCACAATAACTGAGGAATGTAAGGGGGAACTGTGGTATATACATAAACAATGGACTACTGAGCAATTACAAGAAAGAATGAAGTTCTGATGTATGCAACTAGGTAAATGAACCCTGAGGACAATATGCTAATGAAATGTCAGAAGCAAAAAGAGAAATATTATCATGCTTCACTCATACAGAACAACTATAATACACAAACTCGGAGAACGGACATTGAGAGCATGGGTTATCAGGTTGGGACCTACTTTTAAGGGCACTAGATTGTAAGCTCTTACAGCAGTCACGTCTATTCAGTAGCTGTAACTGTTATTTCTAAATTATGAGATACTGAGCTATTTGTGTATAACCTGGGTGTTCCCTGAAAATTTGGATATTTATGTGACACCTGAAACACAGAGTTAGGGCTCTGAAGCTATGAAAGTCAGCATTACCCCATACAGCAGTTGTTTAAAAAGATGAAAAACTGTTTAAAAAGTTGAAAAACTAATCAGACTTCAACTAGAGATATGAATGAAGCTGATTTGGATAGGACTAAGGTAAATTAGAATACAGGGTAAAGGATGATGCGGTCCATAATCTAAAACTTCAACTTCAGTGTGAGACCAAAGGAAGGGACGTTTATTTGGTGCAAAATTTATATTTTGGGAAGCGCATTATCTAATTTAACTTGTATAATCAGTTTGATTAGCATAATTATATGGAATCTTGAATAGGGCATGAGCTCCTGTTGGTTTATACAGGTTAGTGTGATGCCATGATATATCCCAGAGTAATTTGGGGCAGAGTAATTTGGGGCAGAGAATAAAAAAGTATTTGCAAGTCCCCTTGGAGGATGGGGGAGAAAAGAGGAAACATTAGTCTTCCTCATATGGGGAATTTCTGATATTCTTGCAAGCAGTGGACAACCAATTCAATAGGCTGAGCCCTCGATCTTGGGGTTGAAACCTTTGACTGCAAAGGAGAAGCTAAGCCTATTTATAATTACGCCTAAGCGTCACCCCCAGAGAACCCCATTTGTTGCTCAGATATGGTTTCTCTCTCTCTAAGCCAACTCAGCAGGTGAATTCATGGCTCCTCCACCTACACACGTGGGACATGACTCCCAGGGTGTAAATCTCTTTGGTAATATGGAACAGGACTCCCAGGGATGAGCCAGGGCCCAGAATCATGGAATTGAGAAAGTCTTTAAAGTCTTCTTGATCAAAAGGGGAAAGAGAAAAATGAGACAAAATAAACTTTTAGTGGCTGAGAGATTTCAAATAGAGTCGATAGGTTATTCTTATGCATTACATAGATATCCCTTTTTAGTTTATGGTATATTGGAGTGGTTAGAGGGAAGTACCTAAAACTGTTGAACTGTATTCCAATCGCCTTGATTCTTGAAGACAAGTATATAACTATATAGCTTTTACAATGTGACATTGTGATTGTGAAAACCTTTTGTCTGAAGGAAAAAAAAAAACTGGACAAAAGACATGAACAGGGCAGGAACGGTGGCTCACTGGCAGAGATCTCGCCTGCCATGCTGGAGACCCGGGTTTGTTTCCCAGTGCCCACCCATGCGGAAAAAAAAAAAAAAGACATGAACAGACATTTTTCCAAAGAGAATATTCAAGCAGCTAAAAAGCACATGAAAAGATGTTCAACATCACTAGCTATTAGGGAAATG
Source organism: Myrmecophaga tridactyla (assembly GCA_004026745.1). Lineage (NCBI taxonomy): Eukaryota > Metazoa > Chordata > Mammalia > Pilosa > Myrmecophagidae > Myrmecophaga > Myrmecophaga tridactyla. The sequence goes on from PVIY010024670.1 coordinate 2,881, forward strand.
GAAATCAAAACTACAGTTCACACCTACAAGAATGGCCACTATTCAAAAAACAGAAAACTGCATGAACTGGAGAGGATGTGGAAAACGGGAACACTTATTCACTGTTGGTGGGAATGTAGAATGGTGTAGCCACTGTGGAAGATAGTTTGGCGATTTCTCAGGAAGTTAAGTATAGAACCACCATATGATTTGGCAATACATTACTAGGCATATACTCAGAAGAACTGAAAGCAGGGCTGCAAACAGACATTTGTACACCAATGTTACCAGTGGCACTACTGAAAATTTGCAAAAGATGGAAACAACCCAAGTGTCCATCAACTGATGAATGAACAAAATGTGGTATACACATACAATGTAATATTATGCAGCTCTAAAAAGTAATGAAGTCATGATGCATGTGACTATATGGATGAACCTTGAGGAAATTTTGTTGAGTGAAATAAGTCAGACATAAAAGGACAAATACTGTATGATCTCACTAATGAACTAATAACTAGCAAATTCATGGTGTTAATATTGACAGCATAGGTCACCAGAAGATAGAATGAGGGCAGAGGAGGAGGAACTGATGCTTAATTTGTGCAGAGTGTGTAATAAGGTTGATTGTAACTGTTTGGAAATGGATGGACATGATGGGAGCACATTATAGTAGGTGCAACTAATAGCAATGATATGTGGGTGTGATTGTGGTTGAAAGGGGGAGTTTAAGGTCATGTATGTCACTAGAAGAAAAGCCAGAGGACGAAATATGGGACTGTATAACATAGTGAGCCCTTTTCAGGGTGAAAATGTTCTAGAATTGACTGTGGTGATGAATACACAACTCTGAATATTATAGAAGGCAGTGATTGTACATTTTTATCTCAAAACTGCTTTAAAAAGAAAAAAAAATAAACATATCCTATGATCTTGGATTGGATCCTGAACCAGACAGAAAAAAAGACACTATTAGCGCAATTTGAAAAATTGTGAATAAAGTCTAAAAATCAGTTAATAGCAATTAATGTATTAATGTTTCTTTGTTCTAATAATTATACTATGGTTATATAAGATGAGAGCATTTGGGGAAGCTGAGTGAAAGGTATATGAGAACTCATATTTTTGCAACAGTTTCTGAATATTTCAAAATGAAAAGTTAATTTTTTTAAGTGCCTTTATGGTATCATCAGACACATGCATCAACCCTACAATTGTAGGGACAACTGACATTTCCCTACAATTCTCCTTCTACCTGACACATGAAAACCCTAACTTCAGGGAAAGGAAGAAAAGAGACCAAATCTACTTGTAAAAGCTTTCTCTCTAAAGCTCTTTTCACTTTTGAGCTAGTTTCCATCACCCTGAATCATTTTCTCTTGAAAATCCCCTGGGGGTTAAATCACACTCAGAGGGAGCTCACAAAGTGATTACCTGTGCTCCAAGCAGAATGCCCAAACAGAATCACTGTGATAGCTTAGCCCTTATTAATAAGACCCTGAAAATAAGAATCAGCAGGTGTAACCAGGTGAAAGACCATGAAGGCCCTGGAGTCAAGGAAGGCAGCCTCAGGAGAACAGGCATCCCACTGTGCAATATTCAGAAATCCAAACTCTTAAAAGTTCAAAATTCTCACTCCAAGTTTTATTTATCCTCTCAAAAATACAGAGGAGGGGCGGCTGCTGTGGCTTTGGGGCGGCTGCCGTGGCTCAGCAGGCAGAGCTCCGACCTGCCATGCTGGAGGTCTGGAGTTCGATCCCTGGTGCCTCCTGCCCATATGCAAATTAAAAAAAAAAAAAAATACAGAGGAAATAGAACTGATTTCATTCTAACTGCATCCTAATTTCAATATTCTCTTATATAACAAAATCAAATTTACCAACTTTTGTTCTGGATAATGTATTCACTACAAATTGTTTTTCAGACTGCAAATAAGGAAATTATTTATTTATTTATTAACAACCATATTTTAATTTATTGGTTTTGATCACTGTGTAATGTTTATGTAAGATCTTAATATTAGGGAGAAGCTGGTTGAAATGTACGTGGGAACACTGTACCATTTCTGCAATTTTGCTGTAAATCTAAAATTATTTCAAAATAAAATATCAAGAAAAAAATTTTTGAAGGGGACAGAGTATTCTGTCCATAAACTACATGTCATTTAACCACAGTTAGAGTATTGTATTTCCGATTCTGAAACCTTCCGAGATAAACATAAGGCAAGTGCAATGTGCAATTCATGTGTAATTAATTAAATACCCACTGAAAGAACTGAAGCTGCCATCCCTTCCCCAGGCTCTACCTCAACCTCTTCCACTTCTCCCTCCCTCCCAATACCCAAGAGAAGGATCAAGATGACCTTTCTCATCACAGGGACAATGTAAGACATCCTACAGATGCAGAGCCTACAAATTACTAATTCCTTACAGAACTCCACAAAGTGCAAAGAGAGATGGGGGGTTGGAAGGGAATAGAATAGTTATCAATACAACAAATATTTTCTGAATACCCATTTGTGCCAGGCACTGTTTAGGCTTTGGGGAAACAGCCCTGAACAAGATCTGTCAGCAAGGCTCCTGGTTCTCATGGAGTTTACAATCAAGGAGAGAGAAAGACCATAAACAAGCAAACAGAATGCATGCATATGCACACAGACACACACCCACAAATTCAGATAATGGTAAATGCTATGGGGCCATAACAGCAGAGTAATGTGATAAAGACTTCTCTGAGGAAGTGACATTTTGAGCCAAGACCTGATACTTTTCTGATCCTCAGTTTATCTATAAAATGGAGCTAATAATAGCAACCCCTACAGAATCTATCTAATTAAGTTAGATAATGATGACAAAGGATTTAGCACAGTTCTCAACATCATTACGTGGAAAGGACTAACTTTCTCAATTTTCATTAAATTTTACAAACACCATTTAAATTTACCAAAGTGTCTATGAGTAGATGGACGTCTGGTCTCAAAAACATTTCCCCCTTCTGGGCAGAAGCAATGAATAATGAAGGTATTTGGAAAGGAACAGATCAGGAAACACAAATGCTGAGCTCCAAATCTGCCTGCCCTTGCTACAAGTTTTCCTCCTCTGTGCTTAATCTGAATCGGTGGACTGAAGCCTCAGGCTCTATAAGCACTTTCTCATGAATGATTTTTCTCTCGACTGCCTCCAGAACTTGAATTCTTGAGCAGGCAGTCCAAGCCACGGAAATAAACCAGGGGTTCCCACACCCGAGGAAGGAGCTGGGGTGACTATCACATTTTTCTCCCAGGCTACAGATGTAGCTATTATTAACATACTCTATTTCACAAAGCAACCATCAGTAAGACTGCATCCCAAATTTAGAACCCACAAAAACAGCAAAAGCTATTGAAATAATTTAGAAAAATAATCATAAATCCTACCCTTTCTCCCTTCCCACTCATCCCCCACCATGTATGTGTCACCTCCAGAAACATATACATACGTACATTTCTCCATGTCTGAAATAAAGCAATTTAATACCAAATTATTTTTAGCAAATACTCAAAAGTCACTAACCAAAGAGGTTTTTTAAACTACCTCTACTCACATTAACTGTATTATATACATTAAGCTATTTTTAAATATTGTGTATGAAAAAACACCATTGGCCACTTGTTTCATATGACTTGTCAAGTCCACCTAAAAGAAAGAAAAAAAGCTTCCCCATGCTACAAACCCTGCAGGTCAGCAACAGTGGCAATTTCCTTAAGAAATTCCCAGTAAACATCATCGTAGTCCACTCCTCATCATCACACCTGCCTTTCTCTTTCTAGACATCCCTTACTTCTCTCCCTTCCCCACTTAGCCTTCTTTCTCCAATCTCCTAACTTCCCAATTGTTTTATTTTCCCAGTCTTTCAGACAAAATCAAGCAAAAGCACCTCTCCTCTGTGAGCTTGATATGCAATGCCCAGGTGAGGGAGGCCCTCAGCCAGGCTGTGCGCCTCAAAGGAAGTGTCAATGAGTTTGAAAAGATTCTATTACAGGAGCACAGGGGAGCAGACACCCCCTTCTCTCCTTCCTCACATCCCCCCAGTAACAGGGAGGGTTGTCAGGTGCCACCTCCAGTCCTTCATGCCCACTCTTGCAATCATGGCACTGTCTTCCGCCCTGTTCTGCTAGCTGCCAGAATGCAATATATCAGAAACAGAATGGCTTTTAAAAGGGGAACTTAATAAATTGCTAGTTTACAGTTCTAAAGCCGAGAAAATGTTCCAATTAAACAAGTCTATAGAAATGTCCAATCTAAGGCATCCAGGGTAAGACACCTCGGTTCAAGTAGGCTGATGAAGTTCAGGGTTTCTCTCTCAAGTGAGAAGGCACATGGTGAACACAGTCAGGGTTTCTCTCACATCTGGAAAGACACATGGTGAACACGGTCAGGGTTCCTCTCTCATATGGAAAGGCGCATGACGAACACGGTATCATCTGCTAGCTTCTTCTCCTGGCTTCCTGTTTCATGAAGCAACCCAGGAAACATTTTCCTTCTTCATCTCCAGAGGTCGCTGGCTGGTGGACTCTGTCCTTGCTACAAGTTTTCCTCCTCTGTGCTCAATCTGAATCAGTGGACTGAAGCCTCAGGCCCTATGAGCACTTTCTCGTGAATGATTTTTCTCTCAACTACCTCCAGAACTTGAATTCTTGAGCAGGCAGTCCAAGCCACGGAAATAAACCAGGGGCTCCCACACCCGAGGAAGGAGCTGGGGTTATAACACAGACTATCACATTTTTCTCCCAGGCTGCAGATGTAGCTACTATTAACATATTCTTAACATATAACATATGTCATATTGTTCTGCTGTCTCTGAATCGCTCTCATTCTCCAGAATGTTTCCTCTTTTATAGGACTTCAGAAACTAATCAAGACCCACTCAAATGGGTGGAGACATGTTGTCACCTAATCCAACTTAACAACCACTCTTGATTAAATTACACCTCCAGGGAGATGATCGATCACAGTTTCAAACATACAGTATTGAATAGAGATTATTCTGCCTTTATGAAATGGGATTTTGATGAAAACATGGCTTTTCAAGGGGACATTCATCCTTTCAAACCAGCACACACCCACAACTAAACAACCCTCTCCAGAGACAGGAGCCAAAAGCCCGACCCAGCCAGCATGGCTAGGGCCTGGCCCTGAGCAGCCCCTGATACTGGCAACTCCCTCAGGGTCCTAAGCCTCCATCCCCGCCTGTTGGCCACCACAGTTTACTCTTCCATTTTTCCTTCTTCCTCTCTCATGGCCCGTCTCTCTCTATTGGTTCTCTAATCCTAACTTCTTAGTGTGGTTGTTAGAAACAATAATGATTATAAAACTAATAGCAGCTATGGTGTACTGAGAGGTTATTCTGTGCCCAGGAGTGGGCTCAACACTCAGCATATATTATCTCATCTCATCTTCTCAACAGTGTTTGTGGGATAATTTGATGGCAGCAGTTTTCAAATGTGGCCTCAGGACCCTTTCACACTCTTAACAATTACTGAGGATCATAAAAAGCTTTTATTAATGTCAGTTATGTCTATAGACTACCATATTCAAAATTAAAACTGAGAAAGTTTTTAAACACAAGAATGCACAGCACACAGTGACATGACATCATCACTCATCTTAGCACCTCTGGTAAACTCCACTGTACCCTGGTAAGAGAATGGGAGTCACAAAGACAAATAGCAGCTTAATATTATTGTTAAGTGGTGATGACTTTGCCAACCCCTAAAGGAAGGAAGGGAGGGAGGGAGTGGGGGGAAGACAGAGAAGGAAGGAAGAAGGGGGGAGGGGGAGAGGAGCGGAGGGGAGGGAAAGGTGGGGAAGGGTGGGGAAGGGAGGGTAGGACAGAAAAAATAAAATAAACTTAGCCTTGAGGAGCACAATCAATCTACCCAAGGCCACCAGTAAAGAAGTCTGGTTTGCCCTAGGTTATGCAGGACGGTGGCTCCCACCTTCCCTTCTTTCTTTACTATGGTCTACACACAAACAACACTTACTTTCACCTCCTCAACCATCACTTTCAAGTGAGGGCATCCAAATGCTCACCTGCAGGGCTGATTCCTCACTTGAGTTCCTAGAATCTGGCTCTCCCACCAGCACCCCTGAAATGAATCAACTCATCAACAGGACCCTCCACCCCAACCAGGCCCTTATGCATTCCTGACTTTGGGAAAGATCATTCTTCCACCTAGGAAGGCTCCAAACCACTAAAGTCTTCCTTGATTCCTCCACTTCCCCATGTCCTGCTGACTGGTCTTCAGAATGCCTCTTGCAAGTACAAAGCACAGGATATAAAACAATGTACATTATGTTCCTACACAGAAGGGAAAAAGACTGCATCCAAATGCACCAAAAGTTGAAGAGTAGTTATCTCTGGATCATAGAATTATGAGTGATTTGTGATTTGATTTCTTCAGTACACTTCTCTGCATAGCATAGTTTTTCATACTCAGGCATTATTTTCACATTCAGAAAATATAACAGTAACTTCTTCAGGGTTTTAGTTGTAAGTTTTGTCCCTGGACTATGTCCTTCCCTGTTAAAACTCCAACATACTGTAGAATCAAATTGTCACAGAGTCACGTTTAAATTCTCTTTATGATCTTCCTGCACTATCTCTGCCCACCCAGCACGCATCCTGGAGCCTTGGGGTCTTGCATCACCAAGTAGTGGCAACAAATCTATAAGATAACAGTATGTAAAACACACGGAGCACAATGCGAGGTAAACAGTAAATACATTAACTGCCAAATTTTTAAAACCATCAGTAGGTCTCAGGGCTGAATAATAATAGCCAATATTTATAAAGCCCTTGGGACCCACAACTGTGAGCAAGTATTGCCCATCCAATCACCACATCAGGCCCATGAGTTGGGTTCTGTGAATATCCTCATCTTACAGATCCAGAAAAGTGAAGCTCAGAGCAGTTAAGTGCCAAGGCATATAGTCAGGAAGAGGCAGGGCTGGGATTCAAACCGGTTCAGGCTCCCTGTCCGAGAGAACTATCCCCCATCATGAGCCTGTTCTGCATCTGTGATGTTCAGTATCTAGCTATCTGAGCATCTGAACTGTGACTAGTACAACTGAGTAACCAAATTTTTCATTTTACTTCATTTTAATTTAAATAGTTGCACTGGCCCATGACTGATACACTGGCCAGCATAGGAGTCTGGAGAATAAAAGTCCAAACTACCACATTTAACAAAGAAAACACCACGCCTAGCTGACTCTCAACCAATTCTTATAGAGAGCTTCCAATTAGTCTAAAATCCCTAATAAACTGTTTACATTCCCACTTATCAACCACCACCTGCCCTCCTTTCATCTAAGCCTTCTGTAAAATAAAGGGGCCATAAGAATTTAGAGTAAGACAGAAGTGTGCGTCAAACCCAGGCTCAGAGCATCTGGGCTGTATGGCCTTGGGCAGGCTGCCTCAGCCTCTGAGCCCTGGTTCCTCAACTGGAGAGGGGGTTGACAAAGCCTAGTTCAAAGAACATGCCACAGAGAGCCCTTGGTAGACGCTCTCTAAATTTCCCAGGTGGCCCCATCTCCACCAGCATTACCGCACATGGATTCTACTGTGATGTCAGTAGACTCAGCACCTTCTCTACCACTAGACCAGCCTCCCTGGAGGCCATAGGCTGTGGTCATCAGTAACTGGCGAGGCTATAAGTCACCATACAAAGGGGGCTGGAGGGGACCTGAGCCAGCTCAGTCCAGCATTATTAGCTGAGGGGTCTCAGTCTCCCCTCAGTAAAATGGGGATAAAAAGACCTCACTCAGCCAGTTGGCAGAAGGAGGACACGAGGTTCCTGAGGTAAAGAAATGAGCACAGTGCTTGGCACGTAGTCTCCCACACTTAAAAGATGTCTGTCATCAGGATCTCAGACCTGTGAGACTAAACACAAACTTTCTCCCTTTGACACAACCTTGCTCAGGAAATGGGAAGATGGAAACTAAAATCTCAACCCCAGTCAAGATACAGCTGGTGCTTTTTTCTTCTTTTTCTGTTTGAATTTGAGAAAGAGATTAACCCTCTCTCAACCTGAAAGGCTAATCTGAAGCGAGTCTAAGAACATCAGAAGATGAAAGGAATGGGGCAGCCTTGCCTCAGCAGATAAGAAGGCACATTACAATGCTATCACCTGGCACATTGCCAGCACTCCGTAAATATTTTTCAGTAAAATTTTTTTAAGACATTTGACTTTGAAAAAAGTCACGATAAATTATAAAAATAACAGGAATAACATCAAGCAGCTTTTATAGAACTTTTGCTATAAGTCAGGCATTGTGTGGCGAGTTATACCTATATGTGTTATCTCATTCAAACTTCACACTGGAGTTTTTCAAACTGTCGAATGCAATTCATTAGTGGGCCTTGAAAACAATTTAGCATTTTTTAAACATAATGTAAATGTGATATAATGCAATGTAATAGAAAAAAAAGAAAAGAAAATATAAGAGAATTGTGTGTGATAAGGGTAAATGCTTAAGACCCAAGTTCAATTCCTGACCCATGGACTCCATCAAAAAAAAATGTTATTTTCAACAAATGGTGCTATATTAATGGGATAGTCACATGGAGACGGATTAAATTTGACCCCCATTAAAGAATATACAAAAAAAGGAAGTTAAAAGGCCAATAATAAACAGATAAATTAGTCAACAAATTTTATTTTATCTCTTTGGACCAAAAAAATAAAATAAAATAAATTAGATCCTATAAAATCGTACAAAATGAAACCACTAAAAAAGAAAAGATAGGCATAAGAATCATGGAATACTCCAAAAAGAAAAAGTTCTACAGATAGAAAACATAAATGCTAGATGGTGGCCAAAAAAAATTATCAACAATATTAAGTTTCTGTCCACCTTTTGCTCATTTTTAAAAGGACAGCTGTGACTTCCCTAAGAAATTGAATGGGCAATGTCTCTATACTCCCCAATCTATAAAATGGTGAACACTAACAGTCTCTATCTCCTAAGAGTGTTGCGAGGATTAAATGAGATTCTGTACCTGACTCTTGGCAGAGTTTGGTACAAAGCTAAACCTCCACAGGGTAACTGCTATTTTGATGATGCAACAAAATTGTTCCTTTGCATTTGCCACTACTGCTTCTACCCCACAACCAAAAACCAGAAGATAGTAAAAAACAAATCAGCTCATGACAACTTGCCCAGAACAAGCAGCAGGTATTCTTTAGCATGACAATTGGTTACAACTTCGTTCCTAGCTCAGAAACGTAGCCCAGCTGGGTATCCCACCACCCTGCACAGCCCCAGCCTGGCTGCAACAGGTGTCCTCACTTCCCAATCGCTCCAGGCCTTTCTCCTTTAGGTTGGCTGCTTCCCTTTTTCCCAAGTTTCTGCTACTCTAAAACTTATTATTAAAATGATATTTTAGGGTGTACAGTTGGTTTAGTGATAGAATGCTCGACTGCCATGAAGGAGATCTGGGTTCGATTCCCAACCACGCACCCAAAAAAAAAAAAAAAAGATGCTAAAATGATATTTTAACAACTTCCTTCAATCCTCTCCACAACCAGCTGTAACAACTTCTTCCATCAGTGCCAATGACTTTTGTTTAATTGTAAACCTTAACAAACATACATTCTCGATATGCAAATATTCTATACAGGGTCTGCAATCAATGACTCACAACATTATCACACAGTTGTGTATACATCATCATGATCATTTTTTTGAACATTTGCTTCTCTCCAGCAAAATAAATAAAAAGGAAAAAACTCATATATACCATACCCCTTGCCCCTCCCTCTCATTGACTACTAGTATTTCAATCTACCCAATTTATTTTAACCTTTGTTCTCCCTATTATTTGCTTATTTTTTATCCAAAGTTTTTACTCATCTATCCATACCATAGATAAAAGGAGCATTAGACACAAGGTTTCACAATCACACAGTCACACTGTAAAAGCTATATCATTATACAATCATCCTCAAGAAATATGGCTACTGGAACTCAGCTCTACAGTTTCAGGTACTTTCCTTTAGCCACTCTAATACACCATAAACTCAAAAGGGAATATCTATATAATTCATAAGAATAACCTCCAGGATAACCTCTCGACTCTGTTTGAAACCTATCAGCCACTGACACTCTATTTTGTCTCATTTATCACTTCCACCTTTGGGTGGAGAAGGTTTTCTCAATTCCTTGATGCCAAGTCCCATCTCATCCCAGGATTTCTGTCCCACGTTGCGAGAGAGGTTTATACCCCTGGGAGTCATGTCCCACGCAGAGGAGGGAGGGTCGTGAGTTTGCTTGCCTTGTCGGCTTAGAGAGAGAGCAAGCGAGCAAGAGACAGAGAGAGAGAGAGAGAGAGAGAGAGAGAGAGAGGCCGCATCTGAGCAACTAAAGAGGTTCTCTGGGGTGACTCTTAGGCCTAATTTTAAGTAGACTTAGCTTATCCTTTGCAGGTATAAGTTTCAAAGGGGTGAACCCCAAGATCGAGGGCTTGGCCTGTTCATTTGATTGACCCCACTACTTGCGAGAACATCAGGAATTCTCCAAATGGGGAAGTTGAATTTCTCCCCCTTTCACTCCATTCCCTTAAGGGGACTTTGCAACTACTTCTTTATTCACTGTTCAAATCATTCTGGGATTTATCGGAGCATCACACTAACCTGGACAAACCAACAAAATCTCACACTCTATTCAAGGTTCCATGTACTTATGGTGTTTAATTAAACTGACCACACAAGTTAAATTAGGAAATGCACTAGTCAAAATATAAATTTTGCACCAAATAAACACTTCTCCCTTTAGTGCCAATGACTTTTTAAAGTTAACTATTTAAAACTGATAAAGCTTGGAATTATCATTGTAAAACAATGCATAAGCAAAGTAAAAATTCAAACAGTAAGAAAAAGAAAAGACTTCTCACTTCCTCTAACAGTCTTCTTCATCAGCCCCTCTTAGAAGTACCATTGTTAAGTTTACTATGAATTCCTCTACACAGACACAGCCATGTGTGTATATACATTTTTTAAACACATGTACACACATAATTCTACTGTACTACATGTGTATATATGTGGATTCCTTGCTTTTCTCACCTAATCCCCTAACTGGGAACTCTTCAACTCAACGCATTCTTTTTAAGAGTGCACAGCATTACATCAAATGAATGAGCCATCATTTAATTAACAAATTCCCCATCTATGTACATTAAGGTCATTATGATATTTTTGTTGTTACAAGCAATGTTATAGCAAACATCCTCACACATACATCTTGGTAAGTAGGAGTAAAATCCACGTAATAACTTTCTAGAAATGAAATTACCAGATCAAAGGTTTTATAAATGTCTAACTTTGACAGTTACTATCAAATTTCCCAATAAGAAATTTTCAAATATTTCAATCTTTATGCTACTATGGCCTAATATAAAATAATCTGTCATCAGCATTTGGTGACAAGTTAAATATTTACCAATCTCACTGGTTAAAAAGTGCCTTCTTAGGGTGGGCAATGGTGGCACAGTGGCAGAGTTCTCACCCGCCATGTTGGAGACCCGGGTTCGATTCCCGGTGCCTGCCCATGCAAAAAAAAAAAAAAAAGTGCATTCTTATTGCTGTTATAATTTGCATTTTTTACCTGATGAATTAGGTCAAATATTTTTGTTCAGTGATTTGTCCTACTTTGCTATCAACAACTGTATCATCAAATCTCCTTGATAAGTTCACCAATGCCCTTGTCTCCAAGACCAAAACCTGGCCTTGCTCTCAACTTCATGGCAACATCTCAATAATGTTTGACACCTACCACCACCTCCTCCTTCAGGTGGTTCACCACCCTTCCTGGCCATGACAATTTGCTGTGCTGGTTCACCCATACCAGCTGCAAGCCAATCTTTACCCTGGAATCCTAAGGATAGGATTCAACTGTCAACCATGGACAAAAATTTTCCAAATGTCAATATTCAATCACCTGAACCATCTGCTGAACACCTCCCACAGGGAAATGGACGTCCTTCCTGCACTTCAGATAACCACCAGGGTCAGAACACACACAGCCTCACTTGGTGCTGGACCTTGGGCTTACGAGACAGCCACTACATCTCATGAAGCTCTACACATCCAAAAGGGAGCTCACCAACTTCACCCGTTCACCTTCCCCAAAACCACTTCTGCCTCCTTGAGCTTCAACCCTCAGTTAATGACCGTACTCTATTACTCCTCTTCCCCTCCAGTGAGCTGCCAAATCCTGTCAATTCTGCCAATGGACTGTCTTGGTGCATCTATCCGGTCTTCCCATTTCTACCTCTGGCCCAGGCTGCTGCTTCCTTGCCTCTTTCTCCAATCCTGGTGCCGGCAGAGTTCTCTGCTGAGAACACAAATATCATCGTGTCAATCTACCTCCTCCAAGTACTTGCTTTCAGGACTTGTTTCCTGCCTTCCTCCATATTCTCTGGGCCCCAGGTCTACACTAGCAAGGCACTAGCAAGGCAATGCACTCTCAGCATGCCTCACAGGCAACCTGTGTTTATGAGAGTCATGCAGGACATAGTACCTCCCTTACCAGACAGTGGGTTCCTAGAAGACATTCTCCAAGCCTCACTTGCCTTGCCCCCAAGACAGAACCCAGCACAATGTTGTGCATTTGGTAGGCACTTAGTAAAATACTTTTCAAGTTAATCAGTACAATCTTCTAGTATGTGTTCTATATGATTCCAAAGAAGGTAAGGAACCTCTACACAAATGTAAATCCATATTTTAAATATATCTGTTTAAGTCATCTAAACAGGATCTGTTTATCTTGTATGATTGAGTATTCATATTCTCTTAGGGTCTACAAAAAAAGTCAAACTCCTTCCCTAAACAGCTTTAGAAAGAACTTGAAAATCATAAAAGCACTCATTTCTAAAAGCATTGCTTTCTGAACCAGAATAATGACTCCCTACTTGTCAACAGAAAAACAGAATCAGATGAGCCCAGGTGTCCAGTTCTGGCGATCTCTTGATTTTATGGCCTTCTCATGCCCCAGTATGCAGGCAGAACCACCAAATACTGACCATCACACGTGATAAGGCTAAGGTGGGAAGACCATACAGCAGGTCAAATGTCCAGCAACTCCACTGAGAAGGCAATAAAAATAAATGACCTTGTGTGAACCCTGCCTGACAACTCAGAAAACACACATTTAGGTCTACTTCATTCTTCAAAGTTAAACCAGTTTAAAAAGTAACTTCTCTCAAGTATCTTTTTAAACTAGTTATAAAAGAGGTCACTGAAAAGGAAGGGCCAATTATTTTTTGGCAAATGAAGAGTCAAATGATTCTGAAAAGCATTACTTTGTAGAAATATATGACAAGATTAACTTCTAAATGTGCTTGCATGTCTTCCCACACCTCTTAGCACCAGCTTGTTTCAAAGACGTGTACCAAAAGTGTCCTTGACTTTTGTTCCAAGAAACAAAACTTTGTCAAACTTTTCCTATTCACCCTTTCACATGAAGCTAAGAACTGTTAAGTCACTGATCGGGACGTTAGGATACACATTCAGGGAATCGAAGTCATCTCTTATTAAGAGATTAAAAAGTAACATCATTAATACTGAGAGAACTTCTGAGCTGGCACAAATGAGGCGTCTTCCCGAGGCCCGCGGGGCCCCATCGCCATTCCCACATTCCCCCAGAGGATTTTATATCTTCAGGGAAGTGATCGCGTGATGCTTTTTAAAGGGGGAACAAGCAGACCTCCTCAACTTAATGGGACAGCGAGAGTTTCTAGGAGTCTTCTCCGTGGCTTTCCAGCAAAGTACAAAGTCCTCAGGGGTCCAGAGGCCGCGACCAGGGCCCAGGAACCCGGCACCCGGCCCAAACACTTCGGTCCAGTCCAGGCTGGCCTCTGAGCGAAGCTGGGAGAGGAGTGCGGCGGCGGGGAGGGAGTGCGGCGGCCCCACTCACCTGCGATTCATGGGCCGGACCCTCACGGCCACCTTGACCGATGCCATCGCTCATGCCGGCCAAGCCCGCGCGGGCTGCCACCTGCCTGGTGCCCCGCAGCCGCCCGCGACTTCAGAGCCTCAGCGCGTGACTCCCGCCCACTTCCCCTCAGCACCCGCCCCTCGGCTATCGCCCGGTCCCGGCGCCGGAGCAGCCCCACCTGCCAGGCCACTGAGCATGCCCAGCGTGGCTCGGCTCCGCGGCTCCGGCCCGTACCATCCGCTCGCCAGGGTTTGGCGGCGGCCGGGAAGCGTGGAGGGGCGGGGCCGGGACGACCTGGCGCCGCAGCCAGAGGTCGAGAAATCTGGCGGCCCGGTGTTGGGGATCTTGGTGAGCCAGAGCGATCGGGGTCGAGGTGATGTCAGGAATTATAGAGCTCATCCTTATCCTCCGATAAACTGGAGGGGGGTGGGGAGAAAAAGCGATCGCAGCAATTTAGGGCCAAAGCAAGGACTACAAGCCCAGAGGCTGGATTACCCAAAAACACACTTTTTCGGCCCTTACCAAGGACCTGACTTTACTCCCCAAGCACAAGTTAGCTCATCCATCTTACAGACGAAGATGTATCACAGCTGGTTACTAGCTAACCCAGCAAGGCCTTCTCCGCTACCCCAAGACGGTCCAACCATGTGTTTTGAACCCATCAACTTAGGCGTAAGGAGAAATGAAACCTCAAATGGGCACTGGATGTTCTAAATGCGAGCAATGTAACGTTGTTACATTGGATGAAATCAGATTTTGGGGGAGCAGTTTTGCACTTGGGTTGCAATTTAGTAGTTACTTTTAATTATAAGGGAGTGAGGGGTGAGGACTCCCGTTTTCTGGTTAAGGCTTAGGGCCTCTCTTAGAAGTGAGATCCAAACCAGCCTCTTAACGTGACGCCCCTTCCGGGAACCCCTCGACACCTGTAGTGCCCAAATCCATTCATTCATTCAATCATTCATGCATGCATCCTTCGTTCGCACCCACCAGGCAGGGCTACCTGCAAGTCACGTTAACCAAAGCATCAGCTCTGCCTTCCTCTTGCCCCTTTAAGGGCCACTCCGCACATACAGCTCCCCACTGCACCCCGCCATCCCCACGACCCCACCATCCCAGCTCCGCATCCCACAGCTGACAGATGGGAACAGTCAGACCCACTGAAAACATTGACCTGCTGTCAAAACCAATACCTGTGCTCTCCTGGTCAACCCTGACCACCACACCCCTAATAGGGCCACAAAGAGATGTCCCACTTCCACCCTCTCCCCGCTGGTATTCCACCCCCTCCGGGCCCCCCAAGAGCTGGCAGACAGCAAACCTCCTTCAAATGAAAGGAGCAGGACCAGATAGAAGTAACTGCTCCCCTAGAAAGCCGAGTTACAATGGGACCCCAAGGAGTTAGGTAGGGTCCCTGGGTTTGAGTCCCAGCACTACTTTGTTTGGGGAGTCCTCTGATTTGCGTGTATTGGGAGCCTCGGAGTCTTTGCATTATCTGCAAATCAGGAACAATTCCATAGAGTTGGTTAGTGCATTGAATGAGATGATGTCTTTAAACATGTGACCCACTTAGTAATCATTATTTCATCACCTCTCCTAAAACCCCACGGCTAGCCCGAAATCACAAGGCCCCCTCTGTTTCTTAAGCCCTAAAGTTCCTGGAATTGAGCTGGGTGCGGATCCCGAAACCCGGCAGCGGGAAAACCCGGCGTACGGGACTTCAGAGCCGGCGAGCCGGCCGGGCATGCGCAGTGGCGGCTCGCAGGTTGGAGGCGCCACACGGGAGCCTGCGCAGCAGGGGCGGGGCCCACCTTATATGGGAGCTGCGTGGGGACAAACGGCGTGGGCCGCGCTCCTGGGAGGGCGGGGCTGGGCGGGACTGGCTAGGACGGGGCGGGGCCGGGGCACCGCCCATGTGAGTCCTCCGCGCCCGGAGCCCGGAGGGCGCTCCCCCACTGGGCTAACCCAGTTCTGAGGAGTACGGTGCTAAACTTTTTAGGGTAGTGCCAACATACTCATTAAAGCGGTGTTCTGTGTTTGGGGTCTTCATAGTTGGTTGCTTAGGAGGTTTTATGCACTTGTTCATTCGTTTCTTTATTTTCAGCAACCCTCAACGTGTGCATTAATACACTAACTCACGTGAAATAGTCATTTGGGACAGATCAGGCCATCACATCCCGGCAGAAAGGCCGGATCGCAAAAGCACTCCTAGAGCTTTTCAATATGAATCGGTAAGGATCCATCACACTGCAGATGGAACCGGGTCTTAAACAGAGAAACTTCTAGTGGAGAGCGAAAGAAGTTTCTGAAAGGGAAGATCTATGATAAGATAAGGGGTTGGCTCATCTTCTCAAACTTTAATGCTTAGACGAATCACCGATCTTTTAAACTGCAGATTCTGCTTCCTTAGGTCTGAGTGAAGCCTGAAATGCTGAATTTCTAACAAGCTCCCGGGAGTAGAGGCTGTTAGTCCAGAACCTATACTTTGAGTAAAAAAGGGTTAGATGATCTTAAGTAAAATGTGTGTGAGCTGTGAAACACTAATAGTGAAAAAACACACACAGGGATCCAAAGCATCAGTGAATAGAAATCCGGGATCCAAAGCATCAGTGAATAGAAATCAGGGGGCCCATGTCAGGGATGTATTGCTGTGCCCTAAATTCAATGGTTTAAAATAAAAGTCATTTATTATTCACCATGATTCTGTGTTGCTTGTCTTACCTGGGCTGGTATTATGAGGCTGGGAGATGGGGATTGGGCTCAGCTGGTGACTCTCTTTTTCATCCTCAAAAAGTTTACTCCAAGTAATGCAAGGGAGCATTCCAAGAGGGCAAACCCATTGCACAAACTTCTATGGGTGTCACATTTGCTTAGGTCTCATTAGCCAAAGTCAGTCACAAGGGAAGCCCAGAATAGAGTGGGAGGGGCTATCCACGAGGAGGGGGTTTTCCTGGGAGTGATTAAAAGTAAACAATCTACCATAGGGTTCTGTGAACTTAGATGGGGGAAAAGTTACATCATTGTTAGCCCCTAAATAAAATGTTAGTAGTATCTGATACTTTGACACCACTAGAAATCATAATATTTTCATGTTAAATTACAGTGATTGCACCTTTCTCAAATTGTCATTACATATATTAATATTTTGAAATTATGGTAGTCATTAGGCTTGGCACTAGATTTTGTTGTTTACTATAAAATCAAGTATTATGCTACCACAAATTTATTTTCCAATATTTGGGGATAATTATATTTCAATATAATTTGTTTTCCTTGTAATCCTTTATATTTTATTATATTTTATTTCATGCACTTAAAAATGCTATTCTGAAAATGTTGCTTAACACCAACAGCCAAAAGGGTCCATAGCACAAAAACGTTTAGGAACAAATGATTTGGAATTTCACTGGAATGGATGAAGGGCATTTGTATTTCCCAAGAAGGTTAAATGGTGATAGAAGGAGGAGAAGGAAAAATTCTGAACCCAAATGGTATTTTAAAAGAATGGAGTATTAATTCTGTCACCAATAAGACTTTTGTGTATGTGTGTGCATTTTGTTTTATTTTGGTTTGGTTTGTTTATTTTTATATAGATTATTTGGTTTTCATTTATGTTGCATTCTTCCCACCTCCACCCCCAATATTTAGCGATCTCATTTTTACCAAATAGTTGTAAGACCTTAAAGCAGTGATTTAAACTCCCTGGGTCTTAGCTTCTTTATCTCAAAGTGAGAATCATTCTGCCTCACAATATTTGAATCATCTTGAAATACTGTCATCAGAAGAAAATACTATATCCCCAATAATTACAAGTTTTTCCTACCTAATCTCTAAGGAGTAAAATTAATTTACTGTCTCACAAACATGACTTTAAAAACCTACTAATCCCTCCTATATTCTGGAGCAGCTAGAAGGAAAACTCTGAGATGACGGTATGGTAGCCCATGACAAACTGTGGGATCTATCCTGCAACTACGTGTTGACGAATGCTTTGAAAACTATTGCTTTTTCTTTCTTTGTTTTGTATATATGTTATATTATACAATTTTTAAAAGTTTCTTTAAAAACCTTGCTAATCAGTAGACTGGCACACTTTATTTGGGTCATAGGATACAACTGACAACTCAAAAAACCCACCTGTTTTTCTATGCAGTAGGAGGTTTGACTTCAGACATTATATTCCACAGTATACTTAGTAACTCCTTACAGGGGTCTCTTACACCAAGAGACTTAAATTGAATTTAAGAGCTATATGGTGAGCCAATAAACGAAAAGTTGTGTTCTCCTAGTTTTTAAGTAAATTATATATAATAGTGTCAGAGACAGAAATAATCGATGCCAAATTCAAACTAAGCACCATTTTCATATTCTAAGTCAGAAAATTTTAAGATAATTTGAAAACACTTACTTTGGGGCCCAAGAATGAAACCTGAGCTCCAAAGTAGCAAGGAAGAAAATCACAAAAATCATATTTATTTTACTGCAAGGCTATATGTAGGTAACCATGAAGCCAGCTTTCCTTTACAACAGGAGTGCATGAAATAATCACTGCAGAGCCAATATCGTTACAAAATCACAGTAATTTTATATACTAAGACTTTCAAAAACATTGTTTTAAATTGCATATAACTTTAAATATATTCAGTAACAGTTCAGAATTGATGAGGTTTATTATAGAGTCTATGGCAGCAAATGGACTTCCTAAGTATGAGGCCACATTTAGTTGAAGTAATGGGGAAAAGTTTTATGAATGAATTCGTTTGGTGGAACAGAATTTTAACACCCAAGATGGATGAGATCATACCGCAGGCAGAGGAAATACCTTGAAGAAATGTTTAGACTTGGGAGAGTGAAGGTCCTGCTCCAGAAGTGAGAAACCTCTTTACCTGAAGCACAGTAGGAAAGGTATAAAAATAGTTATCAAATGTGCCCCTTCCAGTACCCATATCTTGCAGTGCCACTTTGCATCTCCTGTCAACCAGAGGTGGAATCCATTTCTCCACCTATTCAACATGGCTGGTCCTGTAGCGTTCTTTGGTCCATGGAATGCAGAAGTGACTGCATTATTTTCAAGCCTAGGCCTCCAGAAGTTTGTGCATCCACTCCCATGCATCAGACCCTGCTGCTGCCATGTGAGCAAGCCCAAGCCAGTCTGCTGAATGATAATGTGACCCAGTTAAACCCATCACCACAACCAATACCCAGCCAAGTACCAGACATGGGAGGGGGGCCACCAGAGACAAGCCACCTCCAGCCAACTCTTCAGGTGATCTCAGATGTATGAATGAGGACAACAAGCATACCTGAGCCCATCCAGATCAACAAAATCACCAAGCCCACCTGTATACTAACGAGCAAGACATGAACGGTTATCATTTAAGCCACTCAGTCAGGGACTGTGGTGTGTACATGTCATTATTTGTATCCAAACACATCCTGCCTTATATAATAAGAAAAATTTTAGGTGGATTTGGTAATTTAGAGGTCTTTTTAAATCATATAGAAATATAAGCATCATAAAAGTGACTTCTTGGTCATTTCTTATATTACACATGAGACAGTGGTCAGGGTGGCAACGTGGTGGCCCCACCCCAACCATGGCATTTAAATAAATGCAACAAATTCCTGAAAGAATGTTCTGTGAGCATGTTCCCTGCATTCCCATCTCCGAGCCTTTGCTCTGACTGTGCATCCTGCAGGAATGCCTTCTCCTCTCATCTCCAATGTCCAGTTCTTCCTTTAAGTTCTTGATTCCATAATCCTCCCCGCTGCACCACCTTACAGAGATCACTCCCACTCCCAAATGTTTTTTGGCATGGTCTGCACCACACATCCATTCCTCCTTGGAGCATTTTTTTAATTGTGAAATATAACATATATACAAAAGGTCGAAACATTCAGAAGTACATTGTAGCAGGTAGTTATAGAACAGATTTCAAAGTTTGGTATGGGATACAGTTCCACGATTTCAGCTTTTCCCTTCTAAGGACTCCAAGACACTGGAGACTCAAAAAAATGTCAGTATAATGATTCAGCAATCATACTCATTTGTTAGAACCTACCTTCTCTGTTATAACTCCTCCTTCTCCTTTGATCCTTCTTCACTGGAGCATTTTTAAAGTGGTGTACTGTCTCTCTCTTTCAATGAGAAGTTCAGATCTTCCAGTTTCCTGTTTTCCCAGACATGCCAGCTTGGAAAATGTTTAAGTTGAGCATTAGCAAAACCAAAACAGTCATTACACTATCTGTTTCGATAGGTGGTCAGCGTATAAATATCAATTCTATGTGATGATTCTCTGGCCCATTTTTGTCCTTTTTTGTTCCTTTAACCAGGTCATAACATAAAGGTTATGCCATTTGTTACTGTCAAGCTTAATTAAGCCCCCTTATAATTTGTTAACCCCGGTGCCTTGTTTGTAATTAACATCGATTAAAACAAACTAGTACAAAATAGGCCATCAGCACTTTCTAGAAGTGCTGATTACAATTGTATTGGTAATTCAATACAGTATAGAAGATGGCTGGGAAGCAATTTGCACTCTCCTTATATAAGGGAACAAATGCTACAGTGCAACACTAAGCCAAGAAACCAAATACATCTTTCTTGGGATTCAGCTGATTAAACTTTCACCCTGTTAACCCACCCCATGACTGGTATAACCCCTGCGTAGGATTACTGAAGGCATAGCTCCAAGTAACTTGCCTACTTGCATTCATGGGCAGAAAGAGGGAAGCATTTCAAAGCTGACAGACAGATGGTGGAATGTCCAGTCACAGCAAAGTAACCCCAAGGCTCATGACAGACAACTATGATGTGGAGATCTTATTCATTTTGTAGTTCTGGGATAAAGTCCAGGGCTAAATGGTAGCAGGTTAACCATGAAGATGCTTGGCAGTGAGTGCCCTGAGCCATTAGAGCCTAAAAGCTCCAAGTGACTAATAACCTCCAACGACAAATAAACTCAATCTGCCCACAAAAAAATAAAAAGGCTCTATTCTCAATTATATTCAGTACCTTTTCTCCCTGTTTTCACCAATCAGGAAGCTGTTATCGCATCCAGTTTAAGGGGAGTCCACCACGCTCACATGGGAAGATGGCGAATTGCAAGAGGAGAATGGATACACATTCAAATTTTGTGTATTTCCAGGAATAAAACTGGGGTGTTTTGGATCTGAAACTGTTTTCATTCTGTATACAGTAAGCAAGAGGGACTCTGCCGGAATGCACCCCAGGGAAGGATTGAATGGGATTGATACCATGCAAATCGATTGCTCCTGTTCAGATGACTTGACAATGAAGCAGTGGAGTTCTTATGGGTCACTGTTATTGCTCCAGAAAGTGGACTATGGAAATCATTCAAACGCTCTAAGGGGAGCGTTAGTACAAAGCAGGGGGTTCCGGAGTCGTGGATGAGATTTGTAATGTTGATAGAGGTCCTGAGATGCCAAGACTTCAGTGTAAATGTATGACTTGTTGTGCTGGTTTGAACAGAAGTATGCCCCCTAAGAAAAGTCATGTTTAAATATAAATCCCATTTCATAAAGGTAGAATAATCTCTATTCAATACTGTATGTTTGAAACTGTAATGAGATCATCTCCCTGGATGATGTGATTTAGTCAAGAGTGGTTGTTAAATTGGATTAGGTGACGACATATCTCCACCCATTTGGGTGGGTCTTGATTGGTTTATAGGAGTCCTATAAAAGAGGAAATATTTTGGAGAATGAGAGATTCAGAGAGAGTGACACTACGAAGCAGAGAGTCCACGAGCCAGCAACCTTTGGAGATGAAGAAGGAAAACGCCTCCCAGGGAGCTTCATGAAACAGGAAGCCAGGAGAGTAAGCTAGCAGATGACGCCATCTTTGCCATGTGCCCTTCCAGCTGAGAGAAAAGCCCTGACTGTGTTCGCCATGTGCCTTCTCACTTGAGGGAGAAACCCTGAACTTCATCGGCCTTCTTGAATCAAGGTATCTTTTCCTGGATGCCTTTGATTGGACTTTTCTATAAACTTGTTTTAATTCTCGGCCTTAGAACTGTACACTAGCAACTCATTAAATTCCCCTTGTTAAAAGCCGTTCTGTTTCTGGTATATTGCATTCTGGCAGCTAGCAAACTAGAACAGATTTTGGTTCATGAAGCTCCCCGGGAGGCGTTTTTCGTCTTCATCTCCAGAGGTCACTGGCAGGTGAACTCTGCTTCTCGTGGCTATGTCATTCTCC
>PVIY010024670.1:25156-37836 GCA_004026745.1 Myrmecophaga tridactyla
CCACTCAAATGGGTGGAGACATGTCATCCCCTAATCCAGTTTAACAACCATTCTTAACTAAATCACATCAACCAGGGAGATGATCTCATTAGTTTCAAACATACAGCACTGAGTAGAGATTATTCTACCTTTATGAAATGGGATTTATATTAAAACATGACTTTTCTTAGGGGGCATACTTCCTCTCAAACCAGCACACTTGTCAAGAAGAAATCTGCTGGATGAAACAATACGGAGAAATTGGCTGAAGGTCATATAGCTTCTAAGTACTGAAGCTGGGATCTGAACCTGGATGTTTGTGTCCTCGGAGCTCAGATCTTCTCTTTTGCCCCTTCCTCCCCAGCAAGAGATGTGATGGAGAAGGTGCTCAGAATGGAAAAGCAGCTGTCAGAGGCAGAACTGAGCAGAGAGAGAAAAAGACACATATACACATGATACAAAAGGTCAGCCTTAAGCGAAGAATGTGATGTTAGTGGCATTGGCCTTGGGTCCCCAGTCAGCCTTCCCTTCCTGCTCAGGTTCTCTTAATCAAACACAACAGGGTTGAACTGAGCCATTTAATCCTCTTTCTTCCAGTATCTCGTTCTCTCTCTTTTTCAGAGTTTTACAACAAGCACAATATATACCCAAGCTTTTTCTTTTTTTCACTTATTTTCTAAGTAAGTTTTAAAATATATTCAATGGAGTACATGGCACATATCTTGAGAGCACAGTTTAGTGACTCTTTTTCATATGCAATGCACCCATGTAACCATCATCCAGAAAGGATTAAGAACATTTCTACCACCCTCCAGAAGCCTCCCTTGTTCACGGTAAGTATTGCCATTTCAAATTCATGTTTATTGAGGTATCATTTACATACAATAATAGCCACCCTTTTTGCTTTACAGTTCTGTGGGTTTTGATAAGCACACAGTTTTGTAACCATCAATATTATCAGATATAGAGCAGGGCTATCACCCAAATTCCCCCATGCCCTTTGGTGGTAAATCTCCCCTCCACCTATCCCCTGGGAGTCACTAATCTATTTTTGTCCATATAGTTTGCCTTTTCTAGAAGGTCATGTAAATGGAACGCTAGCCTCCATAGTCTTCCTCTCAGGCTCCTTTCATTTAGCATAATGCATCCAGGAGGCAACCATGTTGTTGCGTGTGTCGATGTTTCCTTCCTATTTATCACTGAGTGGTATCCAATCATACCACAGTCTGTACATCCATTCACCAGTTAAAGGACATTTGGATTGTTTCCAGTTTTCTACAATTATGAATAAAGTTACTTCAAACATTCGCACACAGGGTTTTGTGTGAACATAAGTGCATCTGTTTCATGGGACTGCTGTAATAAATCACCACAAACTGAGTGATTTAAAAATTAATAATGAGAAATTTTTTTTCTCATCATTCTGAAATCAAAGTGTTACCAGGGCTCCCTTGGAAGGCTGCAGAGAGGCTCCTTCCTTGCCACTCTCCTAATGGCCCCAGACACCACTCTCCTGATGGCCCCAGGCATTTGTTAGCTTGTGACTGCTCCAACCTTGGCCTCCATCTTTATATGGCCATCTTTTCCCTGTGTCTGTTGTTCTGTCTTCATATGGCATTCTCTTTCTCTGACTCCATGTCCAGATTTCCTTCTTCTTAGGACACCCGTCATATCAGATTTAGAGCCCACCCTAATCCAGTAGGACCTCATCATAGTTAATTACATCTGCGAAGACACTATTTCCAAATCAGGCCACATTTTGAGGTTCCAGTAGACATAATTTTTTTTGGAGGGGAGGACATTATTTGACCTAGTACATTAAGTGTTCATTTCTCTTAGGTAAATACCTAGGAGTGGGATGTCTAGGTCTATGCTAAGTGTGTGTTTAACACTATTAAAAAAAAAAAAAAACCCACCAAACTGCTTCCCATAATGGCTGAAACATTTTGCAGCCCTGTGTGAGAATTTTAGTTTCCCCACATTTTCATCAATACTTGGTGTGGTCCGGGATTTTTTCAAGCCATTTTATTAAGTGTATGGCACAAATTTTTGAAGCTGAGCAAACACATTCATAGAGTGCTATCAGAGAAAACTTCCAACAAAATCCATCTTAAACACCTAGCTATGTCTAGGAAACCTACTTGCTGTGAATGCATTAGGCAGTCCACATTAATGATCCTAACTGGTGTTATTTCTACTCATTCAGTCCAATTTTGATTAGCTGTCTACATCTCAAGCAGCATTAATGCCAATTTCCTGAGCACACTTGTTTAAAGGTAAAGCTCCTATATCGTACTGACTGCTGCCCTCCAAGTTATACCTAAATGTTATGACACTTAGCTTCCTTTCGGCATCCTTAAAATGCCCAATAGCCTTATTCTAATCGTCCTCATTTAAGTGTGTTTTCAGTACATAGAAATTAAAGCATCCCTCTACCTTCTACTTTCAAGAATATAGCTGTCAAAAACACTCCTAGGCGGGAGCAAGGAAAAAGATTCTTCACTGCAGTCAACAAAATTGTCATATTTCAGGAGCTGGCTGGAGAATTCAATCACTTTCCCTGTTCTGCCCTCGATATGCACATAGCCGTAAATTGCAATTCTCAGGGAGTAAATGCAGCTGATTTTTCTGTCTCAGGGAGAAGCATATGTAGTCAGAATTTGGTCCTCTTGGATTTGTCACACAGATTCCCCACTGGCCCCTTGCTTCTCTCTCCATCTCATTGCTAATGCCCTGCTCATTTGCATCTGACTTCTCCATCTGTTTGGCTAATGGTGTGCTGTCAGCGTTGAGACTACTCTGTGCGCTGCCACCTGTATATTATTTACCCATTCCCCACCAGCAGCTATATCCATCGTTCTGCCTCATCCCGAAACAGAGGAACACAATAGACAATCTCAGCTGCATCTT
This sequence comes from Myrmecophaga tridactyla, assembly GCA_004026745.1. NCBI lineage: Eukaryota > Metazoa > Chordata > Mammalia > Pilosa > Myrmecophagidae > Myrmecophaga > Myrmecophaga tridactyla. The sequence continues at coordinate 28,046 of PVIY010024670.1, forward strand.
TAAAAAAAAAAAAAAAATCTTCTTATTTTAAATAGGTAATACAGATGTAAGGAACAAATTCAAAAGGGAGAGAAGGGTATACAGTGAGAAGTCTCCTCCTATTCCCTACCCCAGGTGCCCAGTTCCCTTGTTCAGAGACAGCTAATGTTACCAGTGTCTGGTGCCTTCCACAAAAAGATACTTTTATTGTTTGCACAAGTGGTAACATGCTAAAACACCTTTTGAAACTTGCTTTTCTCACATAAAATATTTATCTTGTAAAGCATTTCAACTGAGAATATTAAATATACCTCAGTAGACCTGCCTCATTCATTTTTAATTTTAACATTTTTTAAAATTGTGAAATATAACACATATACAACAAAGCAATACATTTCCAAATACATTTAACAGGTGGTTATAGAACAGATTGTAAAGTTTGATATGGGTTACAGTTCCATGATTTTTCGTTTTTTCTTCTAGCTCCTCCAAGACACTGGAGACCAACAGAAATATCAAAATAACAATTCAACAGTCATACTCATTTGTTAAATCCTATTTTCTCTGGTGTACTCCTCTTTAAATACCATATACATATAAAAGCAATAAATTTCAAAGTATAGCGCAACAATTGGTTGTTGAACAGTTTTCAGAGTTTGGTGTGGGTTACAATGCCACAATTTTATTTTATTTTATTTTTTCCTTTTTTTTTCTAGCTGCTCTAAGATACTAGAGGCTAAAAGAAATATCAGTATAATGACTTAGCACTCATACTCTTTTGTTAAATCCGACCTTCTCTGTATAATTCCAGAATCACCTTTGATCTTTAGGGGTATTTGGGCTATGCCCATTCTAACTTTCTCATGTTGGAAGGGGCTGTTAACAATATAGGTTAGGGGGATGGAACTAGCTGATGTTCTGGAAGGGCTGACTTCTCTACATTTTAGGACTTATCTGATCTAGGGACCCAACTGGAGGTTGTAAGTTTTGGAGTGTTACCTAGTGCATGGAACCATTGTAGAACCTTATATAATGCCATAGGTTTTCTTTAGGATTGGCGGGACTTGTTTTGGTTGGGTTTTGGCAAGTTATGATAGGTAGCAATGTCTAACTGAAGCTTGCATAAGAGTAGTCTCCAGTGTAGCCTTTCAACTCTATTTGAACTCTCTCAGCCACTGATAATTTATTAGTTACACCTCTTTTCCCTTTTTGGTCAGGATGGAATTGTTGATCTCACGGTGCTAAGGTCAGATTCGTCCCTGGGAGTCATCTCCTACGCCACCAGGAAAACTTTCATCCCTGCATGTAATGTCCCATGTAGGGGGGAGGGCAATGGTTTCACTTGCAGAATTGGGCTTAGGGAGAGAAAGGCCACATCTGAGCAACAAAAGAGGTCCTCTGGAGGTGACTCTTAGGCATACCCGTAGGTAGGCTAAGCATCTCCAGTACATACATAAAAGAAATCCTCAAGATCAAGGGGTTAGCCTATTGATTTGGGTGTCCCTAATGTTTGGCACAGTATCCAAGGTTTCCACGGTGACAAAGTTCAGTAGTTCCATAATTTTTCTCCCATCCCTCAAGGGACTTTGCCAATACTTTTTTATTATCTGCTTAATATGTACTCTGGGATGTGTCCAGGCATTATATTAAGCTATACAGGATTAAAGGCTCTTATTCTTATCCTGGGCTCCCTGTGTCTGGATTGCTAAAATGATCTATCCAGACAGGTTGAGTTAGAGTATGTGCTACAGAAAACCTATGTTCTGGACATAATAAAACTTTCTTCCTTTGGTCTCAAAGAGTAGATGAAGATCTAAAATATATGCAATGTCTTCCTTCCCCTGTTTTCTGAATTACCTTAATCCCGATCCTATTGACTTCATTCTTATCTCTAAATACCAGGTTATACATATATAAAACAGCCTCTCAAAATCCAGAAATAACAATTACCACTCTGGACTAATTGTGACTGCCATGAGTTTACAATCTAGGCCCCAGTTTTCTTACAAGTATTTTCTAAATGAGATCAAACAATATTTGCTCTTTTGTTTCTGGCTTATTCTGCCTCACCAAATGTCCCACAGGTTCATTCACAATGTTGCATGCCTCACAACTTCACTCCTTTTTGTAGCAGCACCGTGTTCAATCATATGTTTACACCATGGTTCGTCAATCTACTTCTCAGTCAGTGTACCGCCTCATTCTTTTTAAGAGTTGTGTAACGTTATGTGTATACTATAATTTACTTTACAAAAAAAAACATTTTTAGGTATCTAAAACAATTACTTAGTGGCTTAAACAAGACACAAGTTCATTTCATATAAAAGATGAGCAGAGTTAGATGGCTCAGGGCTGGTGTGACTATCTACAGTCTCTGAGATTGAAGATCCTTCTAAATTATTGTTCCTCTGTTCTTAGCATATGGTTTCTCTCATATTTGAAGATGGTTGCTTAAGCTACAGCCTTCACTTCTGCATTCCAGCCCAAATAATGATACATTCCCTCTCAATAAGGGTACTTCCCAGAGTCTCACAAAGCTCTTTCAGTTAATCCAATTCTCCAAAACCTAGTCACAAAGCCATACATAGCCACAAGAGAGGATAGAGAGAAAGTACATTCACAATTCCAGGGCCCTATTAAAAAAAAACAGAGTTCCATTAAGAACGAAGAAGGATAGAATAGATAGATATTAGAGTACAACAATCAGTTTCTGCTCCAAAATTGTTTTCAGACATTGGCTGTTACATGGAGTGTGTTAAATATAGTAGATAACTTTGTGAACATGCCATCTTGCACATATGTGGAAAGATCTATAGAATTTCTAGTTTCCAGGGGTGTGTATTTTAATTTTCATGGCTGTTACCAAATTGACACCCACTGACAACGGACCAATTCAAGAGCCTGTTCACACTTTTTGATCATTACAAGTATGAGGGCTAAAATATGGTATTTCCAAGTTATTTTTAACAGCTTTTCTCCTATGTTTAGTGAACTTAATTTCATTGTGGTTGTTTTTTTCCCCCAAATATCAAAGAACCTTTTGTATTTGAACTGTTTCCATCATTTGCCCATCAATCCATTGGGTCATTTCCTTATCACTCTGTAAAAATGAACTCTAAATTGGGGGAAATTAGCATTTGGGGAAATATTCATTGTAATAGTTTCTCATTTGGTTTTGTTTATCATAGGCTTTCTTCCCATGCAAATTTTTTTAATGCAGTAAAATATATCTCTTTTAATTGCTTCTGGGGTTTGTAACATCCTTGGGAAAGCACTTCCTATGATAAAATTATAAATTTTCTCAGGGTTTCTTTTCTGTAGTAGTAATAATGATTAGTTTTTAAAAATCTTTGTTCCATATATAAAATATTTTCATATGAGAGGGGAAAAGGTTCCAACTTGATTTATGTTAAATTGACTTCTGGTTATCCTGGTTCCACCCCACACTGATTTGATATCTTGATAACTTGGTTGCATCTTAAAGGGAGGCCAGCAGCTCTTATTTACCTAAGACTAGTACATCTTAATTCCACTTTCTATCTGGTATACCCTGCACTGTCATTGAAATTATTCATTATTCTTCAGAGTTACATGTTGTATTTGTGTTCAGTTGACCAATGAGGAAAGTTAAGCAATGAGAGATTCCAGCATTCAAGCTCATAGTCACAGCCTAGCTCCAGAACCATAGAATGCTAAATGGCAGTGAGGTGTTGGGGAGCAACTCAGACTTTCGGGGTGCATAGACTTGGATGAATCAATTAGGGGTCTTTGGGAGCAAGTCTTATGAATACTTTTGGGTCTACGATCTTATGTCATGTTCCTTGATCCCTACAGTGGAGATTTGCAGACGTATTGGGGATGCTCAGGGCAGCAACACCTGTGGGGGAGTAAAAGCAACAAGACTGGGCAGAGTGAGAAGTTGAACTATGATATAATCGTAACAGAGACTCCAGTTGTTGCTTCTTAAGCTCTGAACTTGGGATAATCCTTCAGTTTGTCCCAAATCGAGGCAAGGGGATGGGGTCTTTGTACCCCTTCAGGCTGTGCCCAGGAATGAGGTCTAAGCTTAGGGGAGGAAGCCCCCTGCTGCTAAAGGCAATTGCTAAGAGGGACTCAGCTGCGAGGCATCAGCAGTCTGGGAATGAGTGGCACGGTGTGGGCTGTGCATCCAGCATCCACTACACCCACCTAAGCAAGGGAGGATTTAGTGGAAGACTTTGGGAGTAGCTCACAGCATGAAGAGATGGCCTGAAGGAAAGACTGTCTCAGGAAATACATGGTCCAGAGTAGCCATGAGGATCTGGAATGTAGGAATAAACAAGACAGTTTCTTCAGGCAACAACAATGCAGATGAATCGATCCCAGCCATCATGATGCCATTTCTTTCAGGATTCAGATTCCCAGGAAAGAGTCTACTTGACCTAACTTTGATCACATGGTTGCCTCTTGGACAGAGGAAGGCATGGCCCTTTGACAGATAGTCCCAGGAAGGCTGTAACAATGTAGGAGAAGCAGGATTCCTGAAAGGCCAATTGAGATGGTATCACCAGAAGAAGAGGATGGATACTAGAAAGGCAGAAACAGCATGTGTCAAATGGGCCCAGGCCATCTGGGTTGGATTCTCAGTTTTGGGTGTCCTTGGACAAAGAGCTTTAAGTCACAAAACTACCTATCTCATTGTAAAGGAGAAATATTATTATCTACCTCATAGGATTTTTCTTGGCTTGATATATCTATATTGATCTATATGTATGTTTGCATATATTTGTGTGTATACATGCATACATTATGCACATATACATGTACCTGTACACATATGTAATGTGCATATGTGTATATGATGCCTAAATAATGAGAGCCATCATTTGTGTCTACAGTTCCTAGAACCTATTCAAATTACTTTCTATCATTTTTTCAGCATGCATTTTGCTTCTCCAACTCTTCCCTGAGAGCTGGTATAGGATTTTATGTCTTTTTGATTGCGCTGATCCACAAACTGTATCTCTGGAAAGTCCCATAGAGATGCCTCTTCCTTTTACAGACAGAACTATGGAGCTGCAAAGTTTCAGTTTTATATTCCCCATATTAGTTTTGTGTAGTGGCGGAGAGGGCGTGATTTGCATTTTAAAAATCAATAAATAAAAATTAGTTACGAGTGGAATGAGGAAATCAAAAGAGAGTTTGCCTGGTATGACGGGACTTGTTCCCATAAAAAGGCATGCTCAGGTCCCAACCCCTGGTCCTATAGGCATGAACCCATTTGTAATTAGGACCTTTGAAGATATCATTAGTTAGGTCATGCCCTAATTGAACAAGGGTGGACCTTAATCCAGTATGGCCTGTGTTCTTTTATTTCTTTTTATTGTGAAAAATAGCATATATACAAAAAAGCAATACATTTCAAAGCACGGCATAACAATTAGTTGTAGACCAGATTTCAGAATTTGGTATGGGTTACAATTCCACAATTTTAGGTTCTTTCTTCCAGCTGTTCCAAGACACCAGAGACTGATAGAAATATCAATATAGTGATTTAGCAGTCATATTCATTTGTTAAATCCTAACTTCTCTGTTATAACTCCACCTTCTCCCAGGAGTGGGAGATCTTTCTCCCAATCTTTAGGGGTATTTGGGCTATTCTCATTCTAACTTTTTCATGTTGGAAGGGACTGTGGATAATATGGGATAGGGGGCTGGAACTAGTTGATGTTCTGGAGAGGCTGGGCTCTCTGGCATTCAGGATTTACCTGATTTAGGTACCCAACTGGGGGTTGTAGGTTACTGCAAAATAGTCACAGTACTTGGAACCTTTGCAGAATCTCAAATAAAACCCTAGGTGTTCTTTAGGGTTGGTAGGAATGGTTTTGGTTGGGGGTTGGCAAACCATGAAGGAGTGGAGAAAGCAGCCCCATCTCTCTCTCTGCTGATTAAAGAGAGAGACATTTATCATAAGATCTGACAGAAGTTGGGCAGAGGTGGGGGGTCAGGGGGAGGGAGAGTGGAGGAGGGATGGTTCCGCATTCTCTCCCAGATATCTATTATGGAAAAGAGATTTAATTCCACCAACAACACATCAACTTCACTCCTACACACAGTCACCAAGAAGAATAGCTTCCATGGCTGCTCCTCAGCTTGCAAAATGTTTTCTCTCCGAGGTCACACAAATGGCTGATAAATCCATTTCCCTGAAATAAATGCCATCATGGAGGTTGTCTTGAAGCTGTCAGAGGTTACAGGCGGCCCTGATGGAGTGAGGCAATGATACTGCCAAGTGATTGAAAGGGTTTAGTACGTGATTTTCTATTTCGTTCAGACAAAATAAAACCATTATCTGTGCTTCGTCTTTTTTAAAAGAGATTGTTTCCCAAGCTCTTTCATGCTTGAAGCCTGTTGCAGCACCAAAGAACATTATCCACCTGTCACAATTATAGATCAGTTCATCACCAGCCTCAGCCTCCAATCTCCTTGAACGCTTTCCAGAGAAAATGACTTTTCTGGGTCCAAGTTATCCCCAAGTATTTTGCCTTTTGAAGAAGACGGTGCTATAGTCATACAGGTCACTGCAGAGAATTTTCTGGCAGCACAGATCAGCCACTTTGGAGAATTTGCAAGTATCCGCCTATGAGAGACATGGAGACTGCCTTTAGCTCATGCATGCATCAGCAGGAATGAGACACTCAGACATGGGGACATGGTGGGCACAAGTTTTTGTTTCGGGGGTTGCGTATATACTTAATGATAAGGGAGATGGGGTATGCTGAATCCTTTCTTATGGTTTCTAAGGTGCACCTGGGTCAGCGGGCTCATGTGGCCAGACCAGGGTAAGGGCACCAGAGGAGCGCTCACCCTTTTACCCCCTGCTTCCCAGGAAGCCATGCCATTTCTGTGCTTGCCCCCACCCTGCTTTACTAAAAAAAGAATACCTAGTGATTGTCACCAGACTTACTACCCGAATTTCAGGTGTCAAATTCCTAGCTCCATGCTCCGAAAGGCATTCCAAGCAGCAGGCTTCAACTCAGCCTCCTGTACCTCCAAACAAGGAGCAGAAAGCACTGTGGCTGTTTGCCTTTCACAGAATCAAAATATCTGAAATTCACTTCCATAGGTGGGGACAGCAAGTATTTACAGCCATCAGTTTGTCCCTTGGTGATTTAAAGTATAGTGATCATTGTCAATTTACAAAGTTCCTTCAAAATAAAGAGAAGAGAAAAAATGTAAAAAGAAAGCCAAAGAAAAGAAGTCACAGATGAGTGAGCCAAGGAATTAGTGAATTAAAGAGGGGAATGGTGTGTGCGTGTGTGTGTGTGTATATATACATATGTTTTATAAGATAACAGCTACTATCATCAAAATCTTATTGCTAGTGACAAGGCCCCTTTTGGATCTGAGGGTAGAGGGAGGAGAAAACGGTCACTTCAAAGTTTTATGATTGTATAACTTTCCCTATGTATTCTCAAGCTGCCATAAGCTTAGATCATTGTAATCCTTTTACTTTATTAGCTCTGCAGACTAGATTATATTTGTCAGTAATAATATCAATAAAGAAACAGGCTGATGGTAACTGGGAAAAAGTATTTGCAATATCTAAAACTAACAAGGAAATAATGTTTAAAATACACAGATAAGTCGGGAAAATCAAGACATTCTAAAGAAAAATGGGTGAAGAATATGAATAAGTAGTTCACAGAGAGGGAAGATTGACACATATGAAAATAAGAACGTGAAGAAAATCTTAAATTTTACTGGAAATGGGAGAAATACCAATTAAAAGAAGGACTCCACTTTTGTACTCATTAAAAAGCAAAACTTAAAAAGACTCATTTAAAAATAAAAGGCAATTCTTACAGTGGAGCTTCCAACAAGTTACCTCCAGCGTAAAGCCTAGTTGGTAAAACAGATGTGGGAGGTGCAGTTCAGCAACTGCCCTCCTTTCTGGTTCTTTTATTTTCACACAAGCCCTTTGCCAGATCCCAGTAATCCTCTAATTTCTCATTTTCTGTTGCACTCCAAAATATATCGTTCTACCTCCTCCCTCTCATTTTAGGACGAGGCACTGCATTCATTTCCAACCACAAACTTCATTGTCTAAAACAACAGAAATGTATTCTCTTACAGTACTAGATGCCAGAAGTCTGAATTGGGTCTTCAGTGGCCAAAACCAAAGTTTCTGTCTGCAGGGTGATGGAAGCTCCAGGTGAGAATTTGTTCTCCTCTTCCAGTTTTGGGTGGTTGTTGACATTCCTTGACTCATGGCTGTGGCACTCCAGTCTCTCCTTTTCTCAGCACATTGCCTTCTCTACTGTAGTCAAATCTCCCTCTGCCTTCTTCCTACAAAGACACTTATGATTGCATATAGGGCCCTCCCTATAATCCATAATAACCTTCCCATCTCAAAATTCTTAGTTCCATCAGGTCTGCAAAGACCCTTTTGTCATACGAGGTAACACTCCAGGTTCCAGGGATTAGGGCGTGAACAGGTTTGGGGTGGGGGGAATCTTATTCATCCTACCACAGGCCCCAAGTGTGAATTAATGACAATTAATATTATTTCCTTCTATGTTTTCTTTTTAAACTTGGATAGTCAAAGAACACAATGCTTTTTCAAAATAGTAACTCTCTAAGGGAAAAACATATCTTCCCTTTAGAATCTTGTGGGCTACTATAAATGGATGCTATTCTAAACTCTCAACAGCTTGATGTTTCGATCTAGAAAATATTTTTTAATTCAAAGATGTCCTCTTCCCCATGGTTCTCAGATTGTGCTTTCTAAATTCCATTTCCCTCTAAAATGTCCTAGGGATCCTCACAGAATTAGCTGATTCCAGGTCTACAGGATAAGCCTGAATCATCTTTTTTTCCTATGAGAGTGAGGACACCCTCAAATTTTCCTGTGGCCTCTTAAAAGGACTCAAGAGACAGCCTGCAAAAGCCATCACTGGCCAGTAATCACAATGGATTGAAATAAATCAAATGTATTTAAATCCATGAGTTCAAACTGATACGTAAAAATCACCTCCCTTTATCTTCTTTTGGAGGATACTAGAGAATAACTCATTATTTTGAAATCTGGTAAATAAAGAGAAAGAATCAAGCATTAAAAAAAATAATAAAAAAAAATAAAAGGCAAGTTGTTGGAAAAAATGTGGGTAGATCAAGAATGTCTATGCACTTGCCGTTGAAAATGCAAACTCAGAAAGCCATTATGAAAAATAAACTGTTGCTGTTTTGTGAAGTTAAGTATGTTTAAGCTTTTAAATTAGGCTGAAATTCCTTCCTTGGCTATCCCAGAGAAAGTCTTGGATGAGTTTGTAAAGGACTATGAGTGGGACTTCACCACAGCATTGGCCGCAGTAGAAGCAGGTGGAGAGGGGCAATTCTGTGCCCATCACAAGGAGACAGAATAACAAAACTGGTGGGTAGATCATGAAATATGATGCAGCACTTAGAAGCAAAAGATTAAAAGTACATTCTACAGCATGGAGATATTGTAAAACAATAAGTTAAGAAAAAGTTTGGAAACAAATACTTAGTGCATTGCCTTTAATACCATTAATGTACATTTAAAGCTCACACAGACACAAGCACATGCTGTAGGAGTGTAAAATGGTGCAGCTGCTATGAAAAATAGTGTAGCCATTCTTCAAACATTACACACAGAATTTCCATATTGTTAGGTTGTGACAACGGGGAAGAGCACTGCAACTGGAGCTGCAGAGGCTGTGTGGCCCCTCCCAACATGGATTCTGGAACCGCTCCTTCTGGAAACCTGACTTCCGGAGACCCGCCCCTTCCAACCACCTGACTTCCGGAGA
>PVIY010024671.1:0-37742 GCA_004026745.1 Myrmecophaga tridactyla
TCTCTATTATCGTTTTATTTCTTTTTCTGATGTCTTTTTATTTCTTTTTCTAAATCGATGCAAATGTTCTAAGAAATGATGAATATGCAACTATGTGATAATATTAAGAATTACTGATTGTATATGTAGAATGGAATGATATCTTAATGTTCTTTTGTTAAGTTTTTTAATTAATAAAAAAAGTTTATTAAAAAAAAAAGAAGAAAAGAAACGACCAGGTTTCTTGAAACTAGTTCAGTATCTCAGAATTTAGAAATAACAGTTACAACTTCTAAATATATGTGACTGCTGTAAGAGTTTACAACCTAGGAAACTTTACAAAAGGCCCCAACCTGATAACCCATGCTCTCGACTTCAATTCTCAGAGTTTGCATATTACAATTAATCCATATGAGTGAGGCAGAATAATATTTGTCTTTTTGTTTCCGACATTTTATTCAACATACTGTCCTTAAAGTTCATTCACCTAGTTGTATATCTCACAACTTCATTCCTTCTTGCAGCCGCTTTAGTCTCTTGCATGTAAACACCACAGTTCCCCCTTCCATTCCTCAGTCATTGTACCCTTAGGCCACCTCCATCGATTGCCTCTGAACACTGTTGCCAAAAAAGCCAGTGTGCAAATGTCCATTTATGTTCCCATTCTCAGTTTCTCCATGTATATGTCTAAAAACAGGGTTGCAAGATCATACGGCAACCCCACCCCTAGCCTCCTGGGGAACCTCCACTGTCTCCCAGAGGGGCTACACCAATCAGATTCCCTACCACCAGGGAATAGGTACATCTCTTTCCCCACATTTTTTCTTTGTTCTTTTTAAACAATTTTATTCGCACATCATACAATCCAACCTAAGTAAACAGACATGCCTTCGCCACCATAATCTATATGAAGACATTTTCTTTTCTTCCACATAGAAGCTATACCCATACCTCATGCCCCACCTTGTTGACATTTAGTACTGGCATAATACTTTTGTTACATTCAGTAGAAGCATATTACAATGTTACTGTTTACTATAGACCCTAGCTTATAATGACTGTACCTTTTCCTCTATACTATTCATTTTCAACCCCTTGCAATGTTGACAGTCACTGAAATTCATTCTTAACCTCTTTTCCTCCCTAACTGACCATATCTAATTCTATCCATTCATTCAACATACATTTATTAAGTACCCACTGTGTCAGACACTGTACCAGGCACTGATATTGTTCTAACCTTCAACAAAGTTCTTTCTTGCTTACTTCTTCCGTCTCTGTTAATGACAACTTAGTTCAAGTCACCGCCTATTGTTGCCCTCTCGTCTAAATCACTGCAGTTGCTTTCCAGCCAGTCTCGCTGCATTCACCATAGCTCTCTACCAATCTTGTCCACTGAGCAACCACAGCAATCTTTTAAAAATACAGATCTTTATCATGTCGTCAAGTCTGTTCTATACATACACCTCATTAAAATCCTTCAAAGGTTGCCCACTGCTCTTAAGACAAAAATGAAAATTATTAACATGGCCTACCTACCCAGTGTAGTATGGTTTAAGTCACCAAATCCATTTCATGCCATTCTTTCCTTTGCTCTCTAGAGTCCAACCATATTGTTTTTCTCTCAGTTCCTCACTTTGCCCACATTTTTACTTAACCCAGGGGCTTCTACCTGCTATTCCCTCTAACTGGAACTTGCTTCCACCTTTCTCTTCATCCTTAATTTGGTGTCATATCTAAGAAGGTTTTGCCTAATTCAAGGTCACAAAGACTTACTGCTGTTTTTTCTCTAAGAGTTTTATAGCTGTAGTTCTTGTATTTAGTTCTATAATGCATTTTTAGTTAATTTTTGTGTATGGTGTAAGAAAGGAGACCAACTTCCTTCTTTTACATGTGGATATCCAACTGTTCCACCACCATTTGTTGAAAAGCCAAACTGTACTTCACTTTTGAAATACCTGATTATAAGTGCACAATTAGTTATCTAAAAAATGCAGTTAGTTTCATGCAAGTACCAAGAGGGCAGGGACTGTACCTATATAGTTTACTTCTTTATCTCTAGTTCAATTCCTAGCTTCTCATAAATACTGGTTGAATGAATAAATAATTTTATTATCATTTCCATGTTGCTTGGGCTCACAGAAATTAAGCTTTTTGTTCCTTGCTCTGCTGCTTGTCAATTTTTGACTAATGTCCTCCTTCCTCACCTGGGAGGGGAAAGTGAGCTCTTTCAAAGTAGGAATTGCTTCTCCTTTCTCACTGAGTTGCCTTCCCTCCATCCCACCCCATCCCCACCCCCACCCCCAATTCAGCTCAGTACAGACACTAGGTACAGGCTGTACAGATGGGTAAGCTGAGTGAAAAAGGATCAATGCCTTACATGATCAGGCCCGTTTTTAGTCCTTCCCAGCCTCAGACTGTAATCAAATCAAATAGTGTATAATTTCCCCACCCCACCATACACCCCAGACTGTTCTTGCCTTGGTACCACTATTTAAGCTGTCACCTTTGCTTGGAAAACCTCTCCTTTCTACTGGATAAGCCCTATTGATCTTTTACGACTCTGATTAGGTACCATCTCCTCTAGGGCATTTTCTCTGATCCCCCAAGCTGGTAAGGGGCAGCCTCTGTATTCTAATGCCTCACAGCATTGACTACACTGTGTTGTCACAGTCTGCCTTGGGCTCCTTCATTGAGGGCTGGAACCATGACTGGTCAGGTGTCTACCAAGCATAGGACCTGGCTTATGGTAGGTACTCGGTAAATGTTAAAATGTACAAATAATCTTGGAGAGACAGGGTAGGCAGTCTCAGGTGCAAGATTTATATCATCATGCTCCCTTTATTAGAAAACGTTTGGGCTGATGAATGATTGAACTAAGTACTCAGCAGAGAGGCCCGGTCCTCTGCTAGGAGTAGGGAAATGGGTAGAGGTGTTGTCTTTCACGCAGTATGTTCTGAAGGAAATGTGATCTCCACTGGGAGAACAGGAAGCCTCATGTCTCCTCACATGGCTCAGCCTCAGCCTGGACAGATGTGCCATCAGTCCACCCCATGCCCTAGGTTTCAGGTGAGTGGTCTGAGTCTAAAAACCAGCCCTGGGTTTGGGTTGAGCCCAGGAACAGGGCCACCTGCTCACACACTGACAGGTGGGATAGGGGCCCCGGGGTTGGGCTTTTGCTCCTGAAGAGCCAGAGCTGAATGCATTTACAAGGTTTCAATGCCTTGGGGCAGAAGGGAGGAAATATTTGCCAAACTAGGAGAAAAGAAGAGTAAAGGAAGGAAAAGAGAAAGGGACCCATCTGTCCTCTGACATAGCCAACGGAAATATGGAAAATAAGATGCTGGCCTGCCTCAGGTTTGCTGAAAAGTAACTTTCCCCAAGTTCCCACTGTGTTTGAGAACAGGGTAAGAGACAGTGGAGAACCAGACCTTGTCCCTGCCCTTGAGGAGAGAGGAAATCCAGTGGCTTAAGGTAAAGTCAAGCCCACAAACTTCTAATATAAAGGATAGAGTGTAGTGAGTGGCAGATCCAGCCCTGCCTTGGTCAGGCAATACTACACACCAGTTCCACACAGAGGAGGTCAACAGTACCCACGCATCCACTGTCCAGAGCTGCTGGCTTGATCATCTCAACTGCATGAGGATTCCTGATCAATTCGTGATGAGGTCTGCATCTGAACCTAGATGGTATTCCTGTTCATGGACTGACTCTCCTCAGTCCTAACATTCAGCTTCACTTCTCTCACCTGCCCTCCAGCTTCTCTTTCAAAAGATTCCTCTCCAGCTACAGCCTGGCATCGCCCTTCCTAGATAACCTTTATACCTTCCCAGATCAGAAGGGAGGTTGGGAGGCAGAGGCAGGGAAGAAGGGGAGATCACACCCAGGTAGGAGGAGACAAGGAAAGCTTCACTAGGAGGTAGCACTTGAACTGAGCTTTAAAGGCTGGCAGAATTTAAGCAGAGGGTGATAAGCACAGATATGGTAGATTGAATTATGTATGCCAGAAAAACATGTTCTTAATCTTAATCCATTTCTGTGGGTGTGAACCCACTGTAAATAAGATCTTTCAAAGATGCTATTTTAGGTTAAGATGTGGCCAAGTGAATCAGTTTGGGCTTTAATCTGAATTTACAAGCAAAATGAAACTCAGACACAGAAACAGAAAGGCCACAGAGGTTGGAAGGCAATGGAATCTGGAAGAGAAAGAAGACATTGCCATGTGATAGAAAAGCCAAGGACCCAAGGACTGTCAGCACCCAGCCACAGAGCACCACAGTCTTCCAGGAGAAAGCTCCATCTGGTTGACACCTTGATTTTGGACTTCTCCTAGTCTCAAAAGCCTGAGCCAATAAATTCTCATTCTTTAAGCAAACCACTGAATGGTATTTATTTTAACAGCTAGGAAACTAAGACAACAGCGTATAGAAGGCGGTCTATATGGAGAGCCCACATCCAGGGGCCCAGGAACTGCAGACTCCACAGTATCTTAAAGAGGAGGATAAAGTTTCTACCCTCTGAGGAGAAGAGCCTCAGGGTGTTGCCCTTCACTATTCAGAGTTCTCCCAAGGTTCTGGGGGAAACCAGCTTAGGCAGGTCAAGGCAGAAACACACATAGCATATAGGAAGGCAAGAGGGAAAGAAGGGGAAAGGATAATACTATTTACCAGGTCTGAGTTTTGTTCCAAATATGAATATCACTGACTGAACTGGTCATATAGATGGTGGTCCAACCATGAGAAAACTATGTGTTAATTTAAATTATTGAGGATGGGACTCTATCCTGCTATAGGCAGGTCTCCTGGGTAGAACTAAGGGCAGGACACACAGAGAAAGAAATAAAGAAGCATGATGCACCCATACAGAGGTCCAGGGAGTAGAAAGGCTAAAGAAGTACCTATTGTAGGAATTCAGGAGTTTCCTCTTAGAAAGAACAGTCAGGCTCTCCTTACCCCCTCTACATTCATAGGTCTAGCTCTGTTTGCAGGAAGAAATGTAATCGGTGGGGTACACCTGATCCTTGAGATCAGAGCCTGAGTTCACCTTCCTATCTCTACTGTCCAGTACATCCCACTCATTCATTCATAAGTGGGAAACGTTTTTGGATTGATAATGGATTGGGGAGAGGGAAGAATGGTCTAGTTCAGGCCTTCATCACCTTGAATTTGGTTTACTCCTTTCCCCAGTTCAGTTCGTCCTTCACCCTTCTGAAACACAGCTCTAATTGAGATGTTTCCTTGTTCAAAGACTTCTCATGTCACCCCACTACCAACAGGATAAGAATTCAACACTCCTTTCCCTAGCATTCCTGGCTCATACATTCTAGCCTCACCTTCCCTCATTCCCCATATCCTGCAGCCCTGCACAAGTACCACCACGGTAACATCAATATGTTCTCTGAATCTATAGCCAGCTGGCATCCACTGCCACTTGCCTTTAGCTTGCCCCTCTGCTCTTCAGTTATGTATGAGGTTATGGTGGAGGCTGCTGTGCTGAAAAGCAGGGTCTGCACCTTGCTCATCTCTGACTCCCTCACAAGGCAGTGAAGAGACATTCTGACTGAGTCATCATGACCAAGGAAGACAGGACAAGAAAGGAGGCACGAGAAAAGCAGGCAAGAGAACACACACGAAGGGCTCCTACAGACACTGTCCACACGGACAAGGATGAATACTCAGAACAATTCCTTGAGTCACACACACATTCACAGTTAAATCACTTTCTGTGTTCTCTGGGCAGGTATTTGTTATTAGAAAGCTGTGTATTCAAAAGAGCTAAAATAATCAATATTTGGAGGCTCAATGGAATGGGGTAAACTCAGCCTCTCCTGGGTGAAGGAAAGATAGATTCACAGTACTGCTGCTCTTTGAATATCCTGCCTACACCAGGTTAGCCAGTCAAAAACAGCAGCCTGAGAGCCTTCGGCAATTACCAACAGGTGATCCCAGGTCCGGCAAGGGTCTGAATGGCTGGGATATAGCTGCTTCCACCCCCTCACTCTCTTGCACTACAGCAGATGGAAATGAGGCTCATCTGTTTCTGGAGGAATGAAGATGCCATGCACAGCCTGAAGTTATGAATGGCTCTTATAACAAGAAGCTGACATCTGTGCTTGGTTTCTAAGATGCATCATTGTATGTTTATTAAACCATTGCTCTATCATATTTATTTGGCTACAAAACAACTCCCAGTCCGTATTTTCAAAAGTGGTTTATTAAAAACTAAGCCTTGAACATTAATACTCAAAAGCACCCTTGAGAATCAATAATAATGCTGCAGATAAAATGAAAGGGAATCAAAGCAGTAAGTCTTGGTGGGGGCTGTGGTTGCCTTTCAACACCTTTTTGCATGTTCAGGCAGCTGGACTGGGGAAGAACACCAAGGGTCCCTGGCACTTGGTGCAGGGATAACCAGCCCAAACACGTGACTTCCTGTCTAAAATATGGATATGGCGGCAGGGAAGGGAGGGTGTTCTATGGCCACCAAGCTCCATTCAAAGGGCCAACAAAGTTGAGGCCAGGCCCAATAGGGGCCACTAGTTAGACCAAGAATAAAACTTCTGCCTCTAACCAACAGCCCCATAGTGAGGCCTTATGCTGGCCCACTCTGAGCACCTTTCCTAGACCAGACTCTGTGTCCCACCCCTGGCATCAGGCTGAACCTTGAGTTGAATCCTGTATCTGCCCAAGAACAAGCCTCAAATCCAACTGGCAGTGGTCATACGGAGACAAGGTGAGCCAGTGAGACTGGAGAAATGCAGTTTGCTCCTGGGTAGGAGTCCAGCATGTGCTCCCCAACCCTACAGACAGGTCTCTCTAGCCCCAGAAGATCTTCTGGCTGCAACGTCTCTTTTAGCTCCCTCCTGAAACCCCAAGCCTCTCCATGGGTGCCTACTTGCACCCCTTCCCAGGCAGCAACGAATAACACAGAGAAATAAGGACAAATTGGAAGATTCAAAGAAGAACCCACAGGATCTGGAGGGGATTCTAAATCATGCCCTGTGAAGAACACAACGGCTGAGGAATTTAGGGATATTTGGCGTAAGATCTCACCTTAAAATATCTAAGGTCTCACCTGGGTCAAGGGAGCCAACAAGCTCTGTAACTACAGGAAAGACACAGGGGCAGTTCCCAGCTTAGTTCAAGGAAGGATTTCCTCCAAGGAAGAGTGAGGAAAGGGCTCACTCCCTCATGTGAGGTGAAGACAAGGCCTAGGGTTGGACACTCACCTGCTGACTTCTTGGACATTGTTGGCACGAGCAGCTTCCATCAGGGCTGCATCTGAAGAGAGAGGGAGCACTGGTCAGATCGCTGCCCAGGACCTACCCCTTAGAGCTGCTTGCAGGACCCCAGTAAGAGCGTGGAAGAGGAAGCACTTCAGAAATATGGGCTTTATATATATATGAAGCTAATCATCTTCTCCTGCCCTCTTCATAAGCTCTAAAGTTCTGGAGATGTACAATAGGCTTACATTACTGTCATTATTATTAAAAAACATTTCCCTATCTTTCCCCGCTTTCTTCCCCAACTCCAGTTACTCAACCAAATTCTCAATCGACGTCACAGGTCACAATCCTGAGGAAGGGACGGGATGGGGAGAAGGAGGCAGGGGTGTGACTCTTCTGAGAGTGGAGAGGGCCTAATTAAGTCTCAGGAGACCTAGCTCCAGTCCACTCCGTCACCTATTCACCATGTGACTGTGGTAGCCCTTTGCCTCTTCAAACCTACCTTCCTTGACTAAAAAAAAAACGGAATCAATAATCCTTGCCCTGCTAGCCTCACAAGGCTGCCGAGAAGATGGGATGATGGATGAAAATTCTGCAGACTCCTGGTGCCAAGTCCAGCGATTGAAGACACAAGGTAGAGGGTTCAGATAACCCTTAGGGATCATCAAGCCTAGCAGAAAAGCAATGCTAAGCAAGGCTTGACCTGGAGAGCCTGCTGGCACCACCTCATGGCCAGAAAAAGAAAAACTGCTGACTTAGAAAAATGCAAAATCAACAGAACAGGCACAAATTTTCAAATAGTCAAATACCAAATACCCATGGAACCCTCTGTGCCCAGCGTGGTTCTGAACTATATCACTGGGCACCAGACAGACTCATACCCATCCCTGCCTCAGGGAGCTCTGTCTAGCCAAGCGACATACAGTGAAACATGAGAAGGCAGTAGAGCAGGGTAGAAAGACCATCTGGAAGCACACATTCCAGCGTTCCAATCCCAGCTCTACCACTTACCTAGGATATGACGTAGTTGACAAGTCAGAAGAGGCTCCTACCTCAGGACCTAAGATTGTGACTGGTCACGGTTTTGAATGCTATCCTTTTTGGTAGAGACCTTGCTCTCCTTGTTGGAGCTCATATATATAACACACTTCAATGAAAAATCTAGTCTGGAGCCACCAGAAAGAACAGAACTTGAACAGTCCAGGTTCTATGAAAGTCAGGGTCCCAAGCTCTAGGCCAGTGGGTCTCAACCCCGACTGCAATTAGAATTACCTCTAATGCTTTAAAAACATGCTGATGCTCAGGCCATACATAGGTCAATTAAATCAGAATCTCTGGGGTTGAGATCCAGGCATCAGTGAAGTTTTAAAAGCTTTCCAGATGATTCTAACCAGAGTTAAGGACCACTGCTCTGGCCCAAGCCAGGTAATACAAAAGGGAAGGGGCATTCTTCTCTCACAGAGCCAAGTCTCTCAGGGCCAAACCCCCAAATCACCTTCTCCCCAGTGTTGTCATATTCTCTCCAGGTTTAGTCTTCCCATAAGCACAGTGGCCTCAGCACATTCCCTACATATGAACATTCTATGGCTCTCCACTGCCTCGAGTAGAAATCCCAATCCCTTCAAATCCTTCAGCCTGGCATCTAGGCCCCACTCTATCTGCTCTCATCTTATTCCAAGACCTATTATCCTCTGACCAGGCTGGCCATTCTGCTATGTCCTGGACACACCAAGCTAATCTGTAACTCCCGTATGTTTCTTCCCTGAAGCCTTTTCAAGGAATAAAATCCAATTCAAGATACTGAGCACATGCTAAGTTCCAGAATCGAAGGTGAACAAATGATGTATATGTATTGGGGAAGGGGACCGGTACCAACCAGCAAAAAAGATAAGATGCACTCCCTGCTCTCACAGGGCTCATAATCCCATCCTTCTCTCCTTTTCATCTGTTGCTTCATCCTTCAGAATTGAAGTTCAAATTCCCTATCCTCCAGGGGTCTCCAAACTTTCAGAAAGTTTATCCTAACCCTGCTGCCCTAAACAACACATAGTCACCACCACCCACCAGACCTGCTAGTCTAAGTTCCCTGCACTGTTCCCTTAACTGATTTTGCATTAAGTTAGGAGTTCCACCAATACCTAAGCTCAAATTAGGTACACAGAGAGGTTGTGTGTGTGTGTGTGTGTGTTTTAATGCTGAAAGTTACAGAATCACAGCATGCATAAGTTAGGAGAGCACTTATGGTTTCTACGTCAACACCCTCATCCTGTAGATGAGAAAACTGAGGGCCAAAGAGGAGCAAGAGTCCAAAATCACAATAGGAGTTAGACGTGAACCAAACAAGATCCCAGGTATCCTGATACCCAATCCAAGGCCCTACCTTTACAGATGTCATATCCTGTTAAATAAACAAATGAATATGAAGACAGTGCCACTTCTGTCCCCAAAGTCTCAGAACTTGGGACAAACTCTTATAGAAAACACCATGCCTGAGTTTTCCCCCAAAAGGAACCTGTATGGTTGGACTCGTGTGGCCAGAAGTCTGGCTCTCTCCACTCTTATAGCTCCTGCACAGGTACATGTATCCAGATGAGATGCCAATCCTGTTTCTCCTGCCTGGCCCCAGTGGTTGCCTTAGGTCTCCAGGGATCCAATTTCCTTTTCCTGCCTACTGCTCCCACATAGCAATTTCACCCAGTGCTTGAACCCAACCCAGCAAAACTCTGGGAGACTGATGGACAGGCTTAGGCTGCTGAACACTGACAAATTATTCATCACTGTATAAATGAGAAAACTGAGGCCAAACAGGAACAAGCAGTCACATAACGAGTGGTGACAAAGCTGGCACTGAAACCAAGTCTCTTTTCTTAGGCCACCTTAGTGGGGCAACTTTTCTAAATACCGCCCCCCCACCTCCAGATTCCTGGAGATCTCTTAAAAGAACTGGACCATACAGAATATTAGATGCTTAGTCCGATGCCCTCATTGTATAGATCAAAGTGAGGTGCAAAAAATGGGAGCTGAACACTGGGAGATTACCCAACTCAAAGACGGTGAGCTTCCCACTACAACTGCATTGACCCAGAGACCAGATGTATGGGTTTCTCCAGAAACAAAGCTCTGAGGCTCTAAATCTGTAAGCATGTCCCACCCTCCAAAAACGGGGAATGAGGACACTCCTCCCGCCTCTCTCTTTCTCGAACGCGGACTGTTCCGATAATCACCTTTGTTGGACGGGTTCTTGCTGTAGCAATGAACCACCAGCGCCGTAGCGAGGGCCCATATGCCTAGTCCCGCACTGCTGGGGACCCCATTCCAGCTGTCCTGTCCCGGGAGGGTTTCTTCGGGGTTGGGAAGGTGTCCCCACGTGGCGGACACAAGGCACGGGCTCTTTGCGCATCCTCCTCGGCGCCCCGGGGTGGTTGCCCCTCGTCCGGTGAGCAAGGCTGGCGATGTTCCAGGGCGCCCCCCGGCGGCCGTCCTCAGCCACTGCGGCTCCCCGTTGCCTCCGGTAGTTACCCTCAGGTTCGCGGCACCTCCATGGTTCGGAGTCACTGGTAACCTAAGCAGCCGGAGGAGGAACCGCGGCGCCAGCGTTGTTCTCTTCAACACCAGGGACCCCAGCATCGTGACAGCTGCTTCTATAACCCCCTGGTGCCGGCCCCAGTGCCGGCCACGTCCAACATGGCTGCCGCGGCGCGTTCGAAGACGCCGCGAATGGGGTGAATAGCGCACTACCTCACGGGAATGGTAGTCCACAGCCCTAGAGCTTCCCGCAGCTGGAGAACAAATAATCCACACTTCCCAGAAGGCTGTAGAACTGTGTCACAATGACTGTTGACCTATAGGATCCCGGGGCATATTGGGAAATGGAGTTCGGGCGGGAGCGTGCGCGCGCGCGCGCGTGTGTGTTTATGAAACCTAGACCTATTTCGTTTAGCCTATTTCACTTCTTAGTCTGGTACAGCTTTACAAAAAGGATGTATATAGGGTAACTGGTGTACCTGAAGTAGGATTTCCTTCCTTCCCTCCTCCCTCCTTCCTACCCCTCTCTTCCCTTCCTTTCTTTTCTTTAAAACATTATTTATTATGAGACATATATACAAAAAAGCAATAAATTTTAACGTACATTTTAACAAACAGTTAAAGAACAGATTTCAAAGTTTGGTATGGGCTACAATCCCGTAATTTCAGGTTTTTACTTCTAGCTGCTCCAAGATACTGAAGACTAAAAGGAAATATCAATACAATGATTCAGCAGTCATACTCATTTGTTACATCCTAACTTATCTGTTATAACCCTTCTTTCTCCTTTGAACCTTCTCCCAGTCTTTAAGGATATTTAGGCTATGCCCATTTCAACTTTTTCATGTTGAAAATGAGTGTGCACAATATGGGATGGGGGATGGAAAACTGGTTGATGTTCTTGGAGAAACTGGCCCCTCTGGAATTCAGTACTTACATGGCCTAGGAACCCTCTGAAGGTTTTAGGTTTCTGAAAAGTAAACTTAATGGATGAAAATTTGTAGAATCTCAGAAAGATCCCTGTGTGTTCTTTAGTGTTAACAGCAATGATGCTGGTCAGTTTTGGCAAACCGTGGCAATTAGCAATATCTAGCTGAAGCTTGCCTAAGAGAAGCCTCCTGACTCTATTTGAACTCTCTTAGCCACTGATAGTTTATTTTGTAACATTTCTTTTCCCCCTACTGGTCTGGAAGGCATTACTTATCCCACAGTGCCAGGGCCAGGCTCATCCCCTGGAGTAATGTCACACGTTGTCAGGGAGACTTTCATCCCTGACTGTCACATCCCACATGGGGGAGGGAGTAATGGCTTTCCTTGTAGAGTTGGGCTTAGAGAGAGAGAAGCCAAATTTGATCAAGAAAAGAGATTTCCCAAAAAGCAACTCTTAGACATAATTATAGGTAGTTTTAGCTTCTCCACTACTAAAATAAGTTTCATAAGGGCAGGTCTCAAAATCAAGGGCTTGGCCTATTTTCTTAGGAGTCCCTAAATGTTTGAGAAAGAACCAGGGGTTTCTCAGATGGGAAAGGTTAGTAATTCCATATATTTTTTCCAGTCTCTCAAGAGACACTACCATATACTTTCAAATTATCATCCCACCGCAGTCTGGGATGTATCCGGGTATTATATTAAGTTATACAGAATTACCAGACTTCATTCCCATTCTGGGCTCCATGTGTTTGTGTTGTTTAACTGAACTGTCCGAACAGGTTCATTTAGATTGTGTGTTACAGAAGATTTAGGCTCTAGACACAATAAACTTCTCTGCCTTTGGTCTCATACAGTAGGTAAAGCTCCAGACTACATACAGTATCATCCTTTGTCCTATATTCTGATATATCTTAGCCCCAACTAGATCAGCTATTTTTTTTTGTAAAATTTTTATTCTATAATATATACACAAGCCAAAGAAAGAAAAAAGCAATAATTTTCAAAGCACTCTTCAACAAGTAGTTACAGGAGGGATCCCAGAGTTTGTCATGGGCTACCATACTATCCTCTCAGATTTTTCTTTCTAACTAATCCCGACTATAGTAGGCTGAAAGGAATAAATATTTTTTATCATCACAATCAACATTTTTTTCTATTTTGTGAAAAACAACATATATACATAAAAACAATACATTTCAAACCACAGCACCACAATTCAGAGTTTGGCATGGGTTGCAATTCCACAATTTTAGGTTTTTACTTCTAGCTGCTCTAAGATACTAGAGACTAAAAAAGATATCAATTTAATGATTCAGCAATCATATTCATTTATTAAATCCTATCTTCTCTGTATAACTCCACCATCACAATTGATCCTTCTATCCTGCTTTTTAGGGGTGTTTGGGGTATGACCATTCTAATTTTCATGTTGGACTGGTCTGTTAGTAATGTGGGGTAGGGAAATGGAACTATCTGATGTTCTAGAGAGGCTGGGCCTTCTAGTTTTCAGGCCTAATCTAGTCCAGGGATCCATCTGAAGGTTGCAGATTTCTGAAAAGTTACTCTAGTGCATGGAACCCTTGTGGAATCTTATAGATTGCCCTAGGTGTTTTTTCAGATTGCCTATAATGGTCCTGGTTGAGGGTTGGCAGGTTATAATAGGTAGCAACATCTAACTGAAGCTTACATGAAAGCAACCTCCAGCATAGTGTCTCGACTCTATTTGAACTCTCTCAGCCACTGATAATTTATTTGTTACACTTCTTTTCCACCTTGAGGTCAGAATGGAATTGTTGATCCCACAGTGCCAGGGCTGGACTCATCCCGGCATGTCATCTCATATGCTGCCAGGGAGACTTTAATCCCTCAATATCATGTCCCGTATGGGGGGTGAGCAATGATTTCACTTTCAGAGTTGGGCTTAGAGAGAGTGAGGCAACATCTGAATCAGCTTCATTTTTATATCTAATTGAAGACAGATTTCTTTTGTGGTTACTTTAATAGTTGTATGTAGCAATTCTGACTTTCAGAGCTGCAAAACTCCAGCTCTGAGTCTTAGATGTCACAGAGGTACCCAAAGTTCCAGGGAAATACCAGCCTATACACATATAGCACAGCATCTCAGAATCTAGAAATACAACTCTGAACTAAGTGTGACTGCTATAAGAGCTTACAATGTAGGCTTCAATTTTCTTATAAGTATTTTCTAAAAAGAGATCATACCATATTTATTCTTTTCTTTCTGGCTTATCTTGCAGAACACAATGTCCACAAGGTTCATTCGCTTCGTTGTGTGCTTCATGACTTTGTTCCTTTTGTCAGTCACACAATATTCCATCATGTGTATTCATCACAGTTTGCCATTCTGCTTCTCAGTCTTTGTACTTTTCGGCCACCTCCATCTATTGGACATCATGGGAAATGCCCCAAGTAAACAAACAATCCATGTCTTACGGTGTCCTCACTTAGTTTTACAGTTATCGGCACTCTCAATTTTAGACAACTTTCATTGGTCCAAAAAGACAAAGAACTGATAAATCCTGCTTCACCAAATATCAAATCTAAACCTCCCCTTATCACTTGTCCCTACCTCCAAATTTACTCCTGGTATTGCTGTGGTACTGTTGATGCTGTTCTGTCCATTACAGGCCATAGCATGCAATATTAATTTTCCCCCATACCCCTCTGTTGTTGATTATTTGTACAAGATCAAACCTTTGAACTAGTTCATGTAAGAACTTATTTATAATTGTAGAGCTAATCGGTGGAATACATGACTCTATACAACCTCTTTCAATTCTGTTAACCTTCAATATGGCAACGTTACTTATAACCCCACTAATAAACTCCCTTCACTTCTACCCATTCCCTTACATTTAAGTTCAGCTTCATCGGGTAACCATTCACCCAGTTCTAGCTTCTGTGTACCTCTAGGTCCCCTATATTTCACATTGTAAGCCTCTGAGTTTACCTTTACGAGAGTCATAATAGAGAAATCATTTAGTAGCTATCCTTTCATGTCTGGTTTATTTCATTCAGCATTATGTTCTCAAGGTTCATCCATGTTGTCATATGCTTCCCAACCTCATTTCATCTAACTGCTGCATAATATTCCATCGTATGTATACACCACATATTGTTTATGCATTCGTTGATGGGCACTTGGATTGTTTCCATCTTTTGGCACTTGTAAAAATGCCACTATGAACATTTTTTTGCAAATATCTGTTCGTGTTATGCTTTTAGCTCTTCTGGCTACACACCAAGTATTGGTATTGCCAGGTCATAGGGCAAGTAGATATTTAGTTTTCTGAGGAACTGGCAAACTGTCTTCCACAGCAGCTGTTCTCACCAGCAGGGAACAATCTCTCCACATCATCTCCAACATTTGTAGTTTTCTGTTTCTTTAATAGTAGCCATTCTTGTAGGTGTGAGGTGATACATCACTGCAGTCTTACATTTCCCTTATAGCTAATGAAGATGAGCATCTCTTCATGTGCTTTTTGCTATTTTTATTTGCGCTTCAGGAAAATGTCTATTCAAAGCCTTTGCCCATTTTATAATTAGGTTGTTTGTTCTTTTGTTGTTGAGTTGTGTAAGTTCTTTATGTACATAGGATATCAAACTTTTGTCTGATATGTGGTTTCCAAATGTTTCCTCCCATAGAGTTGGCTGCCTCTTCACCTTTTTGGCAAAGTCCTTTGAGGCACAGAAGCTTTTGATTTTAAGGAGTTCCCATTTACCTATACTTTCTTTCTTTGCTTGTGGATTAGGTGTAAAGTTTAAAAAGCGACCTCCTGTTACTATGTCTTGAAGATGTTTCCCTGTATTTTCTCCTAGGAGTTTTATGATGCTGTCTCCTATATTTAGGTCTTTGATCCATTTTGACTTAATTTGTCTAACGGATGTAAGGTCATTCTTTTGGCTATTGATATCCAGCTCTCCCATGCCCATTTATTGAAAAGTCTATTCTGTCCCAGTTCAGTGGATTTGGGAACTTTGTTGAAGATCAATTCACCATAGATTTGGTGGTCATTCTCTGCACTCGTAATTCAATTCCATTGATCAATATTTCTATCTATGTGACAGTACCATGCTGTTTGACTGCTGTGACTTTATAATAAGCTTTAAAATCAGGAAGTGTTAGTCCTCCCACTTTGCTGTTTTTGTTTGTTTGTTTGTTTGTTTTGTTTTAGGATATTTTCAGCTATTCACGGTCTCTTTTCCTTCCAAATAAATTTGAAAACAAGCTTTTCCAGTTCTTCAAAATAGGTTGTTGGAATTTTAATTGGCATTGCTTTGAATGTGTAGATCAATCTTAATTACATTCAACTTTCCTATCCATGAGCACAGAATGTCTTACCACCTATTTAGATCTTCCTTGATTTCTTTTAGCAATGTTTTGTAGTTTTCTGTGTACAAGTCCTTAACACCCTTGGTTAAGCTTATTTCTAGATACTTGATTCTTTTAGTTGCTATTTTCAATGGAATTTTCCCCTTAATTGTCTCCTCGGTTACATCATTACTTGTGTATAGAAACATTACTGATTTTTGTACATTAATCGATTTTGGTACCGGAGAGTAGGGTGCTGCTGCTGCAGTTTGCAAATACCAAACATGTTGGAATGGCTTTTTAAATGGATGGGGGGAAGAGGAGGCTTCTTGACTCCAGACCCTGGAGGAGTTGTGAGAAGCTTGGTAGAGAAGGCCTAGAATGTTTTGAAGAGAATCCTGGTAGAAATGTGGACTCTAAAGATACCTGTGATGAAGCTCTAGACAGAAATGAGGCATGTGTTATTATAGACTGGAGGGAAGACGAGCCTTGTTTTAAAATGGCAGATAATCTGGCAAAATTGACTAGTGGCTTTGGCTGGAAAGCAGATTTTAAAAGCCATGAACTTGGATACTTAGCAGAAGAGATCTCCAAATTAAATGTCGAAAGTGCAGCCTGGTTTCTCCTCACAGCTTATAGTGAAATGTGACAGGAGAGAAATAAGCTGAGAACTGAACTCTTGGGTACAAAGAAACCAGAAATTGATGTCCTGGAAAATTCTGGACCTCCAGAAATGGAGACCCCAGAGAATAGTGCTCCATGTGAGGATTTGACCAGATGTGGAACAAGTCAGCCATCGCAGAGAAAGCCAGGATTGGACATGGAGTTATCCAGGAAGGATTTGTGGAAACGCCTTACGTCTGATGGGCATGATCCAAGGCTACTGCATAGAAAGCCAACGAGAGTGCTGTGGGACCTGTATAAACAGAGCCGCTGCCAGTCTGGACTGGGGGTTCAGAGAAGGGACACATTGGAGGAAAAATAACTTCAGAGGCAAAACCATGGAAGCCAGGGTCTGGAGTCAAGAAGCCTCGGGCCAGAAGAGGGGACCCACCCAAGCCCGTGGAGAGGGTGAGTTTGCCCCAAAGGCAGAGGATGGGCCTTCCACCTCGTTGCAGTGGAAGAGTCATGCTGCCTCAGGCCTTGGAGAGAGTGAAGCACATTCCTTGGGGTTTGGGGACAGCCTGGCTGCCACCACATGGAGGGGTTGAGCGTGTACCCCGGAGATTGAAAGAGCCCAGGTGCAGCCCCAATGCTTGGAGAGGGTGGAGCCTAGAAAAAGGTGGTCTCCCCAATGTCCCCCAAGGTTGTATTCAGAGAGATGTAGGCCTCTGTGTAGGCCCTTGGAAAGGGTGGGACTGTCGCATTCTAAAGCCCTGAGGATAAATGACTCTCAGACTTTGAAATCTAATGGACTTTGCCCTGCAGGTTTTTGAAACTGTATGCGTCCGGTGACCCCTGTGTTCCTTCCTCCCTATGGAAATATGTATATGTATCCTATGAATGTTCCTCCTTTGTATGTTGGCAGCAAATAATGTATTATGAGTTTTCAAAGGTCCAGAGTAAATGGAGAAAATTTTGCCTTAGGACAGACCATGCCTGTAACTGACTTGATGAGATTTTATACTGCCTCTAATTTTGTACTTCATTTGTATTGCTACCGAAAGGTTTAAAGTTTTCTGACATTGTTATGGAATGAATGCATTTTGCATTTGGAAAGAGCGTGTCTTTTTGGAGTTCAAAGGGTGGAATGTGCCAGTTTGAATCTGTGGTGGACCCCAGAAAAGCCATGCCCTTTAATCCTCATTCAATATTGCTGGGTGGGAGCATTTTGATTGTTTCCATGAAGATGTGACCCACCCAATTGTGGGTGGTAACTTTTGATTAAATGATATCCATGGAGGTGTGTCTCCACCCACTGAAGGTGGAATTGCTTACCGGAATCCTTTAAAAGAGGAAACATTTTGGAGAGAGTCTCCCTTTTTGGCAGAGCCACGTGAAAGCCAGCAGATGCCACCATGTTCACCACGTGCCCTTCCAGCTGAGAGAGAAACGTTGAATGCTGTTGGCCTTCTTGAACCAAGGTATCTTTCCCCAGATGCCTTAAATTGGACATGTCTATAGACTTGTTTTGATTAGGATATTTTCTCGGCCTTAGAACTGTAAACTAGCAACTCATTAAATTCCCCTCGTTAAAAGCTGTTCCGTTTCTGGTATATTGCATTCTGGCAGCTAGCAAACTAGAACAATCTTGTTTCCCCCTTCTTTGCTGAGATTTTTTTATTAGCTCAGGTAGCTTTGTCATAGATTTCTCAGGATTTTCCACATATAGGATCGTGTCATCTGCAAATAATGAAAGTTTTATTTCTTCCTTTCCAATTTGAGTGCCTTTAATTTCTTTGTCCTGCCTGGTTGCTCTGGCTAGAACGTCTAGTACAATGTTGAATAATAGTAGTGACAGTGGGCATCCTTGTCTTGTTCCTAATTTTAGGGGGAATACTTTCAATCTGTCACTGTTGAGTATGATGCTGGTTATGGCTTTTACATATATGCCCTCAATTCCCACCTTTTGAAGTGTTTTTATCAGGAAAGGATGCTGACTTTTGTTGAGTGCTTTTTCAGCATCAATTGATATGATCATGTGATTTTTCCCTTTTGATTTGTTAATGTGCTGTATTACATTTCTTATTTTCTTGTGTTGAATAGCCTTACATTCCTGGTATAAATCCCACTGGGTCGTGGTATATAATTCTTTTAACATGTCATTGGATTCGATTTGCTAGTATTTTGTTGAGAATGTTTGCATTTATATTCATTAGGAAGATTGGCCTATAGTTTCCTTTCTTGTAGCATCTTTATTTAGTTTTGCTATTAGAATGATGTTAGCGCCATAAAATGAGTTATATAGCATTTCTTTTTCCTCAGTTTTTTGGAAGAGTTTGAGCAGGATTGGTGATAGTTCTTTTTGAAATGTTTAATAAATTCCCCTGTGAAGCCATATGGCCCTGGACTTTTCTTTGTAAGAAGATTTGTGATTACTGATTGAATCTCTTGTAATTGGTTTGTTGAGATCTTCTATTTCTTCTCGAGTCAGTGTAGCTTGTTTGTGTGTTTCTAGGAATTTGTCCATTTCATCTAGGTTGTCTAGTTTGTTGGCATATAGTTGTTCATAGTATCTTATGATTTTTAAAATTTCTTCCAGATCCATGGTAATGACACCTTTTTCATTTCTGATTTTGTTGATTTGCATACTCTTTTTTTTTTGCCAGCATAGCAAGTGGTCCATTGATTTCATTAATTTTCTCAAGGAACCAACTTTTGGTTTTGTTGGTTCTTTCATTGTTTTTTGTTCTCCAGTTCATTTATTTCTGATTTAATTGTTGTTATTTCTCTTCTTCTCTTTGCTTTGGGGTGTTCGTTTGCTGTTCTTTCTCTAGTTTCTCCAGGTAAGCAGTTAAATACTTGATTTTTACTCATTCTTCTTTTTTTAATATAAGCATTTGGGGGAATAAATTCCACTCTCAGCACTGCCTTTGCTGCATCCCGTAAGTTCTGATATGTTGAACTTTCATTTTCATCTGTCTCCAGATATTTGCCAATTTTTCTAGCAATTTCTTCTTTGACCCACTGATTACTTAAGAATGTGTTGTTTAATTTCCATGTATTTGTGCAAGTTCTACTTCTTTGGTGGTTATTAATTTCCAGCTTCATTCTGTTGTGGTCAGAGAAAGTGCTTCAAATAATCTCAATCCTACTAAATTTAAAAAGACCTTTTTTGTGTCCCTGCATATGAACTATTCTGGAGAACATTCCGTGAGCACTAGAAAATAATGTATATCCTGGTCTTTTGGGGTGTAACAATCTATATATGTCTATTAGGTCTAATTCCTTTATCACATTGTTTAAGTTCTCTATTTCCTTGTTGATCCTCTGTCTGGTTGTTCAACCATAGAGGAGAGTGGTGTGTTGAAGTCTCCCAATATTATTGTTGAAACGTCTGTTGCTCCCTTCAGTTTTGCCAATGTTTGTCTTTTGTTCTTTGGAGCTCCTTGATTGGGAGCATACACATTTATGATTGTTATTTCTTCTTAGTGAATTTTCCCTTTTATTAATATGTAGTGTCCTTCCTTATCTCTTATGACATCCTTACACTTAAAGTCTATTTTATCTGACACTATAGCTACTCCCCTTCCTTTTCGTCACATCTTTCATAGAAGATCTTTCTCCATCCTTTCACTTTCAATCTATTTGTATCCTTGGGTCTAGGATGAATCTCTTGTTAGCAGTATATAGATGGAACATGTTTTTTAATCCATTCTGCCAAATCTGTATCTTTTAATTGGTGATTTAATCTGTCAACATTCAAAGTCATTACTGTAAGAGCAGTTGAGTCTACCATCTTATCCTTTAGTTTTTATTTTCTGATCTGTATATTCTTTTCACTCTCTCTCTTTTTACCCTTTAAGTTTCCCATATGGATACTCTTCAATTCTGTGCCCTCCTTCAGACCTCCGGCTCCTATCTTTTTTTCAGCCAACAGAACTCCTTTAGTATTTCTTGTAGGACCAGGTTCTTTTGGACAAATTCTCTTAGGCTTTGTTTGTCTGAGAAGATTTTAATCTCTCCCTCGGTTATGAAGGAAAACTTAGCTGCATAAAGAATCTTGGCTGAAAACAAACAAACAAACAAAACAAAGCAAAACAAAAAGAAATGGAGAAAAAAAAGAATCTTGGCTGGAAGTCTTTCTCGTTCAAGATTTTAGCTATATCTTACCACTGCCTTCTCACCTCCATGGTGCCTATTGAGTAGTCCAAACTCAGTCCCTTGTGTGCAGTGAATCACTTTTATTTTGCTGCTTTCAGGACTTTCTGCTTCTGTTCAACATTTGACAATCTGATTAATATGTGTCTTAACATAGGCCTATTTGGATTTATTCTCTTTGGGATTCATTGGCATTCTTTGATTTGCACATTTGTGTCTTTTCTAATAGTTGGAAAGTTCCCCCCCATTATCTCTTCAACTAACCTCCTAGCCCTTTTACTCTTCTCTTCTCCTTCTGGGACACTGAACATTCTTATATTTGTGCTCTTCATGTTGTCAATCATTTCCCTTTTCAAATCCATTCCATTTTTTCCATCTTTCTTGCCATTTGTTCTTTTGTGCACTTGAGTTCAATTGCCCTGTGTCTATCCAAATAGGCCTATGCTAAGACACATACTAATCACTGTTCTAGTTTGTAAGCTGCCAGAATGCAATATACCAGGAATGGAATGGCTTTTAAAAAGGGGAATTTATTAAATAGCAAGCTTACAGTTCTAAGGCTGTGAAAATGTCCAAATTAGGCATTGCTATAAAAATGTCCAAATTAAGGCATCCAAGGAAAGATTCCTTGGTTCAAGAAGGCTAATGATGTTTGGGGCTTCACTCTCAGTTGAAAAGGCACATGGTAATGTTTGCTAGCTTTCTCTCCAGGCTTCCCTGGGGGCGTTTTCTTTCTTCATCTCCAACAGTCTCTGGATGTGTGGGCTCTGTTGGCTCTAAAGCTTTTTCTAAAAAGGTTCTTACTTAAAGGACTCCAGTAAGCAACTCCACTTTGAATGGGTGGAGACACATCTCCATGGAAACCATTTAATCAAAAGTTACCACCTATAATTGGGTGGGCCACATATCCATGGAAACAATCAAAAAGATCTTACCCAGCAATACTGAATGAGGATTTAAAGGACATGGCTTTTCTGGGGTACATAATAGCTTCAAACTGGCACACTCACTTATTCTTTCTTCCACCTCTTCAAATATGATGTTGTGTGTCTCTGGTACATTTTAAATTTGTTCTACAGAGTCTTTCATCTCTGTGAGATCTGCTATTTATTTTCCTATTTATTATTTCAAAATCTTCTTTATGCCCTTCCAGTGTCTTCTTCATATCCTTTGTGTCCTTATGAACATCCTCGATTAGTTTTTCCACATTCTAGGTCCCCTCTGGTGTTTTAATTTGGTCCTTTGGCTGGGCCATATCTGCCTGAATCTTCATGTGCTTTGTGATTTTCTGTTGTACTCAGGGCATTTGAATATCTTGATAAGGTTGTTTAGCAAGTTGATTTCCTTCAGTAGTCTAAGGTTTTGCATTTGCTTAGGTTTGCATTGACGGTCCCCTTTTGCACTTGGCTTGTCAGTAATTCCCTGCCAAACCAAGGCCCAGATCTCATGGAGGGGATGTAATTCTATTTGAGGCTTCCCAACAGATGGTGCCCTTGAGCTAGCATTTCCTCTCAGGCCTGCCTCTCCCTGACAGCGACAGCCATCTGAGCAAATGGAGACCAGCTGAATTCCAGCCAGGGCCACTGATCTCGGTGCACACTGAGAGCTGCCAACCTTGAGCTGGGGCTGGGGGGCTGGGGAGTGGGGGGGGTGGAGGTGTGAGCATTGTGCACCTCAACAGAGACTCCTCTTATGGGCCTAATGAGTCTGGTGGCCTTCACGGTCCCACTCAGGATGATCTTGAGGTGTGTGGCTGGGTATTTCAGCTACCACAGCCCACAGCTATTCCAGAAATGCCTGGCAGCTGGACCTGGCATGTGGTGGGGCCACCAGTCCTGGTGCAGGGCGGAGTGGCCCTACTCAGTGCCTGGCGGGGTGGCTGGTCAACTGGGCAGCTGAGCATACTTCCCGGTTCCCATGGGAGTTCCTGGCTGCAGAGCTACATGGGAGGATCTCCCAGGCCTGCTGTGGTGTGGGCCGGAGTGGAGAGACGGTTCTCGCCTTCAGACACATACTTCCCCACATGCTGCCATTTGGCCTGGTTGGGTCATGCCTGAGCTCACTTACCCCATTTTCTCCACCTCAATTAATCTACTTTTTCTTCCAGGACCTCCTGTATAATGTAGAAGAACTGCTCTGGTCACCCACACCCTGGAACTGCAGTCCAGGTCATTTTTCTGTCCCTTTTCGCATTGTTCTATAGAGCAGGAGTGAACTCAGCCTATCCTATTTCACCATCTTCCCGGATTTTTTTTTTTTCTTTGCACAGATCTCCTTTTGGTTGAAGAACTGACTATTGGTCTTACTTCCCACTTGCATTATTTTCAAAGGTCTTTCATGTGTCTATCTTATTTGATCCTCATTGACAACTGCATGTTGGAAGCTGGCAAGGACTATTATCCCCATCTACAGAGAAGGGAATTTGGGCCCCAAAGGTGGAATGATTTACCAATAGATTACTTGGACTAAAGATCAGGTCTTTTGACTCCAAGATACTACTTTCCATTACCACTTCTGCTACCACCCTTACCTGTCCCCTCAGGCAGGTAAAGAAGGAAGTTCCTCTTCACCTTAGTCCTGTCACTTCTTCCTGAACTTCTTTTAGGTCTCCACTCAACCTTTACAGTATCAGAAGCCTTCTTTATCTTAGTTTCAATAGAAAATCCCCTCCCCCTCCTTATCCTGCTTAATTTTTCTTCACAGCATTTATCACCAATTGACAGAATTGGATCTTCTCATTTCTTCTCATTTCTGCATCCCTAAGTGTGGTGGTTTGAAGCTATTTGTACAACAAAAAACCATGTTCTTAAATTCAATTCATTTCTGTGGGTGTAAACTCATTGTAAGTAGGGCCTTTTGAATGAGGCTACTTCAGTTAAGGTATGACCCACCTAAATCAGGATGGGTCTTAATCCTATTACTGGAGTACTTTATAAGAGAATGAAATTCAGACACACAGAGAGAAAGCCACAGGAAACAAGAAGATGAAACAGAACCCAGAAGAGAAGAAAGAAACCAGGAGATCTGCCATGTGCCTTGCCTTGCCATGTGACAAGCTAAGGACCAAGGGCCACTAGCAGCCAGCCCCAAAATACCACAGACTTGGGGAGAAAGCATCACATTGATGCCTTGATTTGACATTTTCCTGTTCCCAATTAGCTAGTAATTCCCATTGTTAAAGCCTACCCATTTCATAGTATTTGCTTAAGCAGTCTCTGAAAGCCTCTAAAATACTTAATAAGGCATTCACCAAATAGTTGCTGAAAGAATAAATGAACATATTAAAAATGTTGCTGGATTTTGGCTTCCAGGTTCTTGGCCATGCCACGAGAAAGAACTCAAGGGCACAGCACAACATAGAGTAAGCAGATGGAAAGTTTATTGAATACATATGTGAGAAGACATGCAGGCACTCTTGCAAGAAAGGAAAGATGAAAGGCAAGAGGCAAGAGGCAATGTGGGGCCTTTTGCTTTTATAGATTAGCTTTACTTACTCCCCCTCCCTCTTTCTTGTTGGGGCTTTCTCCTACCCTCCCTTCTCTCCAGGGCAGTGACTGGTGGTAGATTGTTTGGCCCCACCTTTCTCTGTAGGTGACTCACTCAGGTGTGGGTTATTTGGCTCCAGATGGGTTGGTTGCTGCCAGGTGGGTAGCCCTCAGGCAGGATGTCAGTGGAGACATGGGTTCTCCTGGCCTTGATTAACTGTCCTAGCATTTTGACCTTTCTGGGTCAACATAGAGATTCTCAGGACATCCTTTCTTGTTAGCAACCCCATTCACTATAGGAGCTTTACCCTTCCTATATTCTTGGGATATTTCTGCTTTTCCCACATATCCTCAACTTAGGACAATCACAGCAGGAAGAGTGATCTCTGAGCTACCATTACTGGGTAGGTCACAAGGCAGAGTGCATCTGAGAGTATGTGGGGCTCAAGGAAACTACCTCTTTTCTACAGACATATCCCAGGGCCTTTTTAGTTTACCAAGCATTGTATAATTTTCAAAGCATTTTCTCATATATTCTCTCATTTGATTTTCACAAATAACATTGTGAGGGGTGCAAGGCAGAGTTGAATTACCATCAGCATTTCGTGGGGAGATACTGAGAAGGTTAAATGATCAATGGCTGGCTGAGTGAGAAGTTGTGGAGAAGAGTGGAGACACCCATTAGGATAAGCCCAGACTGAGTGAATTCCCTTCAGTCATAGTACTAACCTTTTAAAGGAACTTTAACCCAGAACAACTTCTTTTTGATTGTCTCAGAAAGCACGCATTATATCAGGTTCTAGTTACTCTAGTTCAGTTCTGAAGTTCCTGGTTCTTGGACTGGGGACAGAGAGCTCCAGCTGTTTTTAGTTTGTAATGAGGTGGGTGAGGGATAGTGAAGTGGAATTGAGGACAAGGCAGAAAGTAAAGAAAAAGCCAATTGTTGTGGTTACCTACCTCTGGAAATCGGGTTGGAGGCCATCTCGTGCGTCTGCATTATAGATTTTCAAGGAAAGTGCTTTCTGAAATATATATATTTATATACAAATAAGTAAATTGATTATAGGTAATGAGAGCCAGGCTAATATGAACCCTGTGGTACTGAACAAGAGAGAAGTATCAGCATAAGTTCATGGCTTTAAAAAATATATACAGGGTGGGCCACTGTGGCTTAGCAGGCAGAGTTCTTGCCTGACATGCCAGAGACCTGGGTTTGAATCCTGGTGCCTGCCCATGCCCCTCCACCCCTAAAATATATATATATATGTTTATATGTACAGATGCAGGTAGCAGAGAAGCTTAGACTTCTCTTTTTTTTAATTTTTTATTACTTATTTTTAAAAAACTTACAAGAAAAATACAAACATTCTTAACATATGCTCATTCCATTCTACATATATAATCAGTAATTCACAACATCATCACATAGTTTCATATTCATCATCATGATCATTTCTTAGAACATTTGCATCAATTCAGAAAAAGAAATAAAAAGACAGCAGAAAAATAAAACGAAGAAAGAAAAAAAATTTATACATACCATACCTCTTACCCCTCTCTTTCATTGATCACTAGTATTTCAAACTAAATTTATTTTAACATTTGTTCCCCTATTATTTATTTTTATTCCATATGTTCTACTTGTCTGTTGACAAGATAGGTAAAAGGAGCATCAGACACAAGGTTTTCACAATCACACAGTCACATTGTGAAAGCTATATCATTATACAATCATCATCAAGAAACATGGCTACTAGAACACAGCTCTACATTTTCAGGCAGTTCCCTCCAGCCTCTCCATTACATCTTGGATAACAAGGTGATGTCTACTTAATGCGTAAGAATAACCTCCAGGATAACCTCTCTACTCTGTTTGGAATCTCTCAGCCAGTGACACTTTGTCTCATTTCACTCTTCCCCCTTTTGCTCGAGAAAGTTTTCTCAGTCCCTTGATGCTGGGTCTCAGCTCATTCTAGAGTTTTTCTCAATCCCTTGATGCTGAGTCTCAGCTCATTCTCGGATTTCTTTCCCACGTTGCCAGGAAGGTCCACACCCCTGGGAGTCATGTTCCATGTAGACAGGGGGAGGGTGGTGAATTTGCTTGTTGTGTTGGCTGGAGAGAGAGGCCACATCTGGGCAACAAAAGAGGTTCTCTTGGGGGTGACTCTTAGGCCTAAATTTTAAGTAGACTTGACCTATCCTTTGTGGGGTTAAGTTTCATATGAACAAACCCCAAGACTGGGAGCTCAGCCTATAGCTTTGGTTGTCCACACTGCTTGTGAGAATATCAAGAATTCAACTTGGGGAGGTTGAATTTTCCTCCATTCTCACCATTCCCCGAAGGGGACTTTGCAAATACTTTTCAACTCACTGATCAAATCACTCTGGGATTCATTGGCTTTTGCCCATTTTTAAATAGGTTGTTCATCTTTTTATTGTTGAGTTGTAGGATTTCTTTCATATTCTGGATATTAAACCTTTATCAGATATTTGGTTTCCAATATTTTTTCCCACGGAGGTTATTTTTTTTTATTTTTAGACTTAAGTGTGCCTAAGAGGTACTTCTACTTTTGTTGCTCAGATATGGTTTCACTCTCTCTAAGCCTAACTCTGCAAGTGAACTCACTGCCCTCCCCTGCTATGTGGGACATGACATCCAGGGGTGAAAGTCTCCCTTGCGATGTGAGAGATGACTCCCAGGGATGAATCTGGCCCTGGCACCATGGGATCAACAATTCCACACTGACCAAAAGGGGAAAAGTATAACTAATAAAGTATCAATGGCAGAGAGAGTTCAAATAGAATCAAGAGGCTACTCTGGAGATTGCTCTCACGCAAGCTTCAGTTAGACATTGCTACCCATCATAACTTGCCAAACCCCAACCAGAACCATTCCAGCCAATCCTAAAGAACACTTAGGGCAATATATAAGATTCTTAAATGAAAGCGAAGGGTAAGGGATATCGTATGTATAATCTTTTTTTTCTCTATTATCATTTTATTTCTGTTTCTGTTGTCTTTTTATTTCTTTTTCTAAATTGATGCAAATGTTCTAAGAAATGATAAATATGCAACTATGTGATAATATTAAGAATAACTGATTGTATATGTAGAATGGAATGATATCAATGTTTTTTTGTTAATTTTTTTTAATTAATAAAAAAAGTTTAAAAATATATATATATAAGATTCCACAAGAGTTCCATGTGCTAGAGCAACTTTCCAGAAACTACAACCTCCAGATGGGTCCCTGGACCAGATAAATCCTGAAACCTTGAGGGCTCAGTCTTTCCAGATCATCAGATAGTTCCATCTCCCTACCCCATATTAGTGACAGACCCTCCCAACATGAAAAAGTTAGAATGGCCATAACCCAAACACCCCTAAAGAGAGGGATGTAAAGATCAAAGGTGATGGTGGAGTTATACAGAGAAGATAGGATTAACAAATGAATATGAATGCTGAATCATTAAATTAATATCTCTTTTAGTCTCCAGTATCATAGAGCAACTAGAAGTAAAAACCTAAAACTGTGGAATTGTAACCCACATCAAACTCTGAAATATGTTCTACAACTAATTGTGGCGCTGTGCTTTGAAATTTATTGCTTTTTTGTATATATGTCATTTTTTACAAAAAAAGAAAGAAAAAAATTGACCATGATGATAAAAAAAAAAATTTAAGTCTTCTAACTTCCTAATTCTGGAGCAAGTAGAAGGAAAAATATGAGAGGATCGTATGGTAGTCCATGACAAACTCTGGGATCTGTCCTGTAACTACTTGTTGAAGAGTGCTTTGAATACTATTGCTTTTTTATGTCTTTGCTTTGTATATATGTTATACTATACAGTAAAAAAGTTAAAAATA
The DNA here is from genome assembly GCA_004026745.1 of Myrmecophaga tridactyla. Classification (NCBI taxonomy): domain Eukaryota; kingdom Metazoa; phylum Chordata; class Mammalia; order Pilosa; family Myrmecophagidae; genus Myrmecophaga; species Myrmecophaga tridactyla. Next base: position 28,106 of record PVIY010024671.1, read on the forward strand.
TATATATACAGATATATCTATACAAAATAATAAATTGTGAGTATGTGTGTAAGTATAATACATCTATTACCTACTTCTGATCTTTGAGAAGGTCTAGAAGCATTGACACCTCAGTAACTGAGCACACCTAGTGTCCTGATATAATCACCATTCTCCAAAAAAAAGAACCATCCCCCCCAGAGAAGTGGTTGATTTTAGCACAGGGGCAGGGAAAATACAATATATACCTGGAACGTAAGGAAAGGCTCAAAACAGGATACAGGCTTGTCCAAAGAAAACAGGAGTCAATCTGAAGGAACTCTTAATGACCCAAACTGAAACAATTTGAGCAAATAATAATAATAATAGTAGTACTGGAGTTTTACCCCAGGAAAAAAAAATATCCATGATGCCATATTGATAAAATCAATCAATCAAACAAGCAATAAATGGAGGGTGGGAGAGAGAGAGAGATAGCTCTTTCTTATAGTAGAAGTCCAAATAATAAATGTAGAAGGAAAGAGGGACATAGAGACTCATCACTAAGCAAACATCATGATAATAAATATCTCACACAAGATCCATAGATGATGCTAAAATTAGAGTAGAAGTTTGAGGAAAACATTTTTCTCATAGTTTCAAAGTATCTTCTGCAAGATGCTTATCAACTACAACTGGAAAAAACTTTAGAGTGGAAAAATCTAGCAGATACCAACTTGATCAAATGACCAAGGTAAACATCATCAGTAATAAGACAATATGAATCGTTTGAATGATGCACCTAGAAGGACATAACACCTGGGGTCCAGTGTTAAGGTGGGAAAGGGGGAGTTAATGCTTAAATGGTAGAAAGTTTCTATTTGGGTAATGGACCATGATAATTATAGCACAACTCTGAAAGCATAATTAACAGCACTGAGTTATATATTTGAATGTGGTTAAATGGGGAAATATTTAGGCTTTATATACGTTTCTAGGATAAAAATTTTTTAAACTATAGGACTGTACAACACAGTGAACCCTACTGTAGACCATGGACTCTAGTCAATGGTACAATTATAATAATATTTTTTCAATTGTTAGCAAATGTACTGCACTAATGCAAGATGTTAATAATGGGGGGGGGGCAGGATATATGGAAACTGTATTTTCTGCATGATTTTTTTCTAAACCAACACCTTCTCTAATAAAAATAAATAAAAACAAAAGAAAAGGAAAAAACATTGTGAGCCAATAATTTCCCACTGTTAACTGAACCCAGTGTATGGTATTTGTCTCAGCAGCCAAGCTACCAAAACAATCACCCCCTGTCGTGGTCAGTTTCATGTGTCAACTTGGCCAGGTGGTGGTACCTGTTTGTCTGGTTGGGCAAGTGCTGGCCTGTCTGTTGCAATGAGGACAGTTCATAGAATTAAATCATGATCACGTTGGCTGCATCCACAGCAGATTGCATTTGTAATCAGCCAAGGGGAGAGCCTTCTGTAATGAGTGATGCTTAATCTAATCAGAGGCAGGCTTTTAAGGAGGATTCAGAAGAGACAGTCTCTCTCTTCTGGCTTTGGCTGGCGAGCCTCTCCTGTGGAGTTTGTCTAGACCCTTCATTGGAGTCATCAGCTTCATAGCCTGCCCATGTGGATTTTGGACTCTATGTTCCCATGGTTACATGAGACAGTTTTTAAAATTTTATATCTAAGGATATTTTCTGCTGATTCTGTTTCTCTAGAGAACCCTCACTAATACACCTCCTTAAGTTTCTCCAAATTTTCTTATAAAATCTCTTGAATTCACATTTTCTCTGGCCCATGCCCTTCCAGAGTCTTCCATCCTACTGCTCCAATCTGGACTGATTGCAGAGCTTTCATCCTGAAACTTCCCTTCATTTTCTTCCTGGCTTGAATTTCAAATCTTCCTCTTTGTGGTTTACTCATTTTATTTGAGCACACACTCAAGTAACTTTCTCATACGGTATGTGTGGGAGCTAAAAGTTCTGATTCCTTGTTTGTCTGAAAATGTCTTTATTCTACTTTCATAGAACATTTGGAGAGATATGAAGTTAAAGATTGAAAATATATTCCCTCAGAACTCTCAAAGCACTGTTTTGTTGTCTTCCAGCATTAGGAGCTGTGGATTAGCACACCATGTGAGTTTAATTTCCAAGTCTAATTCAGAAGTCACCTGTTTTTCTTTCATCTTTGAAATGCTTTGGAACCTAATCTTTATTCACAGAATTCTGAAATTTCACAATGATTTATCAAGATGTGGATCATTTCTCATTCATGTGTTTGAGATTTGGTGGATCCATTTAGTCTGGAGAGTTGTGCCTTTTAGTTTTGATAAACTCTCCTCTCTTGTCACTTTGATAATTTCCCATCTTTTTCTGCTCTTTTAGATATGTGCTGAAGTTTCTGTTACATTGATACTGCCTCTCTTGTTTTCTTCTTTGTTGTGGGTTTATAGCTTTTTATTTTATTTTCTATCATGTAATGAGTTCTTAGGCGGGAAAAGATACAAATACATGTTTTCAATATTGAACTGAGAGTCAAAAGATTACTACACTGTGTATGCAGACTAAAAGGAAAAAAAAAATAGAAAAGTACTAGCCATTCAGCACCACTTGGCTTCTTTGGGTGAAAAGAATGGCATGTTCTTCAAGGTGGATGTAACTTGCTGTGGACATACTCTTTTTTTTTTTGGACATACTCTTAATGGCTACTCCTGGATCATGGCTTAGCTCTGCAGGATCCCATTTCCTTGTCCTGAGGAAACCCTGGAGAAGGGTTTGGGATGAAAAGGTCTTCCTAATGGGATGAATGTAACATAAACTGCATTAGCCTATATCCCAGGGCTGGGATATTTTACAGAATCCTCTCCACTCAACTCTTCTATTCTACCCCACTACTCCTAAACATTTAAGCAGATCTATTTCTCACTGTTCTGTCTTTTCCATCAGAAGAGGAGAGCTTATATCGTTCAATGGCTTATTTCTCTTAAGATTTAGTCATGGTCTAATATTCATTTGATACAGTGATTTAATTTTGCTTGGCATCACAAATTTAATAAATTGAAATATTCTTCTATCATGTTGACCAGCACAAAATGACTTTGCATTCTTGATACATCAGAGCCAAAACATATTCACTTTTTAGGTTTTGGGCATTACTTTTATACTAATGAGAAGGAAAACTACCTGAAGGAAAGATTCCCATACATGGGACATAACTGGATTCCCCCTTTTAAATGCCAATTCTCAAGTTTAGACAACCACAGGCAAAACTTTATTCTTACCCTAAGTGAAGTGGATATTTGCCACAGGGAGCTGTTGTTTAGCAACATGCCTGTCACATTGTAGGTACCCGATGAAGTTTGCTGGATCAATGAATATCCGGCTGGAATTGTTTAAATACCTTTTGCTTAATTCTGGATTCATTCCAAAGACTGGAATGGTATTCATTATACAGGTAGCTTTAAGTACCAGAGCTACAGGGAGATGGGATCCAAAAACCTGAAAAATAGGGGAAACCAGTTGCTAAGTGTTTGGAAGAGAAGGAAGAGCAATTGTTAGAGTGTCTTTACTTTTTAGATCTATCTGAAGCTGATTCTGGTTCTGAATTCATTTAAAAGGTCACTGTACAAGATGTTTATAGAGCATTATTTTTAACGGTGGAAAACCAGAAACAGCAGGACTGTCTAGCATTAGAAAAACAGTGAGTGGATGGAATAATAATGTAGTCTTTTTTAAAAAATTGGCTTATTTTTTAAAACAGTTTTTGATTTACAGAAAAGTTGAGAAGATAGTATAGGTTCCCATATACACTGCACACAGTTCCTCTGTTATTGATATCTTACATCAATATGGCATATTTGTTATAATTAATGAACAAATATTGATAGCTTTTTAATTTACTGACACCTTTATTTTATTCAGAGTATCTTTGTATCCTCTTTCTTTTTCAAAATCCCATCCAGGATATCATATTATATTTAGTTGTCATGTCTCTTTAGGCCCCTCTTGACTGTGACAAATTATAATGCAGTCTTTTAACTGATTAATATGTAAAAGTTATGTAAGTATATTTCTATATAAAATATATAAATGAATAAGCACAAGGAAATAAAAAGTTTGTACTAGGATGTTAAAATTATGGTAGAAATTTATATATTTACATTATTTTATTTTTGTCATGTTCTAAAGTTGGTTCAATTATAAATTCTGAACTCTTCACCTTTACCTCTCTCATCACATTTTTTATTACAGTTTCTAACTCACAGATAAACAGGCTACAGGCCTGAATTCCAAAACCACAGATGGGGACCCAGAAGCAGGCATCTGACTTCTCCTCTGAAGTCAGAACTGGGAGTAGAAAGACATTTCTTCTGAACTCCTCATCTCCTCTTCTCATTTTGAGGCTGAGAGAAAAATAGACATTTGGTACCTCAAGTTTAGACAGGAAACCTTATTTTCAATTTCTGAGCCTGGAAGTCTAATTCTCTACCAGCCTGAGAAGAGAGATTCCTTGATCTAGTTGGGGAACAGACTCTATGGGGTTCTTCATTTCTCTATTTTCCTTTTCTTTCTTTCCTGAGTACTGACCTTTTCCTCTTTTTCTAACAACAAAAAAAGAACCAGTTCATCTACACAGATGAGTGCAAGAGAGTTTTAAGCCTCACCTGTCCAGGCTGTGCTTCCTTAGATATTGCTGGGACACTCTGCTACCCAGAAAATGGAGAAAGGATGCAGAGAAAGAGGGGAGAGCTGGCTGGGTTTATCATATGAGGAGTTTAAAGTGTGTTTAAGTCACTTTGTAGAAGCAGAAGAACTTAGTGGCAGAGGTGGCCAGATGCTCACCGAACTTCTTTCCTCTCTCCTGGGCACACGTCTGAAGTACATTTCACAGCCTCCCTTGCAAATGGGTGTGGTCTTATGATTCAGTTCCAGCCAGTGAAATGTGGGCAGAAGTGATATATGACACCTTAAAGTCTGCCCCAGAAAATCTTACCAAGGGCAACATAGAGAAATAGGCCCCAGAGAGTGATTATACAGAGAATTTTGATGAAAGGTTCCTGAAGTCCTGATTGCCTTTTGGATCAGAAAGCCCCACTGACCTATACTAGACTGTGATATAAGCAAGAAAATTATCTTTTACTGTGCTAGGTCACTGACATTTGGGTTTTTGTTTGTTTCCTTTTTTTATTTGGGCTTTTTTTTTTTTTTTTTTTGGTCACAGCAACTTGCCTACTCTTATTAATACAGGGATGGGTTTTAGAGAAAAGCAATGAAAATCCTTATTTAGGGCAGGGTAGAGAGAATCAGACTGTATGACTGGGATTTGAGAGTTAAATATTTAAACTGGGGCGAGAAGGCCTAGAAGCCAATCTTGATCTGGAACCACTGAAGTTGCTGGATTGAACAGATAGGGATTTATTAATAAATAATTAACACCAGGTGGTATTTATTGGGAGCTCTTTGTATTCAAGGCCATGCTGTGTGGGTACAGTAAGGAAAAAGGCAGGATCTCTCTTCTCACAGGAATTACAATCTTATTTGAGAAGCTGAGGAGAAATATACGATTGATAGACACATGGAGGGCATTGGCCAATGTGAAATTGTATCATTGATGGAGAAGGCTTGCTCCCCCCTTAACGTGGTGTTATTTGCCTTTGGCATTGTTCCTACAAGACTGGCTTTGGCATATGGCCCTAGATTTTATGGTATGACTAGTAAAAATGTGTCTTGATGCATATTTCAATGGGAGTTTACCTTATAGTGGATCCCTAGTATATCAGAGGGATATATGCAAGCTCTCATTGTACAACGTTCTGTTGTTCTATTCCAGTATTCTCCAGAGTAATACATACTTGAAAAGAATTTTTATTTAAATAGAAAAAGCCTATATTAAGTGAATTAAATTAGAGAAGAATAATGATATATCACCTATGGCACCTTTAACATTGTTTTAAATTATTGGCATATAGCATATTCACATGCAAAATCTAGGGCATTTATCATTATAAATTTCTAGGATGATAAATTTATCCTGCCCTTTCTTTAATAAGAGTGAGCCATTATTGCTAAAGAAAAAGTCCTAATTTCAGTCCAAAGAGATATTAGAGAAATGGTAGGTCAGATATTGTTCTGATTATCAATTCCTGTGTAACAAATAACCATACCGCTTATTGACTTGAAACAACAATGTATTATTATATCTCACATTTCCATGGGTCAGAAATTGGATGGCGTACAGCGAGGCTAGCTTATTTCTGCTCCATGAAATCTGGAGTAAATATCCCACAGATATCATTGAGACTTAATGAAACTCCTCAAGTGGCACATATCCCTTGATAAAACAAACACATGCCAGAGAGAAAGGCACAGATACTTGCATGTCAAGAATGCCTATGAAGGGAATAGGAATAAAATTTCCTATAAAGGAATTCTTAGCCAAACTAATTCACATTGAGAGGGTTTGGAGGTTAAGGATAGACAGCAACAAGTAAGAAATGGTAATCAAGTTGTATAAGAAAATAATCATCAAATTCATTTTGATGGTGAAAATGTATTTTTCTTCAAGATAAAAGGAGCCAGAGCCCTCAAGGAATCAGGGCCCAGCAGAACTAAACTGTTTTCTGGGGAATTTGTGGGTTCTATGAATAAGAAATTAGGATCTAAAGGAAACAAAGTCCTCTTCTGCAAAGTGAAGATTTAGGGAAGTCGACAGATGAGTTGAGCACTGGGAGTGGGGGGTCGGGGGGGGTGGTAGTAATTGTGAGGTGGTGTGGGAATGAAGAATCAAATTACATATTTGGCTGGAACTATTCAAGGTGGGAAAGTAACATACCTTTAGGAATTCCAAAATTTAACCATATCAAGTAATTGTCTTGCCGGTTGCCTGAATGTCGCATGGTCTCTTATCAGAACGGTGGGATCCAGTTCTTCAGGGCAGATGATAAGCAGAAATATTCTATTTCCCCGCCTTTCCTTCAATTCCCATTCAGGCATCCCCGTGTCAACCACTCCCCTTGTCCTTTAGTTAGACTTTTATTGGAAATAAAACTCCTGTGTAGTCAAGTTATTAAAATAGATGCATAGGTAGAGAGTAGTTTATAGAGGAAAGTCATTGTTCTAATACTTCCTGATGTCCATTTAAGCTCTGAAGGAACATTCTGTTGCAATTTTAATGATTGTTTTATTGGGTTCAATATGACAGGTCTGAACCAGAGCACTAAGAATTCCAGATGAGGTAAGAATCAGGAGAAGGAATCTATCGCGTTCCACTTTGTAATTCCCTGGGCCTAGGCTGGCGTCTAGTGCATAAAAGGTACCAAAGCAGTAACTGCAGTGCCAATGAAGACCGAGCTAGAAGTGCTTAACTGTCACCTGCCTAAGGCAAGACTCATCCTAGAGCCTGGAGTAGGGCTGAAAATTCAAGTGAGATGAACTGGGCTGTGGGGAAGAGGCTGCAAAAACTAGAAACCTTAGGATCTAAGGGAAACAAAGTCCTATCTGACTTTCTAGGTTTGGAGTATGGAGGATGGCCAGTGATTGTTAACTCCCCAATTTGTTGTAGAAAAATATCTATAAAAAAGATGTTGTTAGAAAATTGCTTATGAGAGTGAAAAACAAGAAGCAGATTAGAAAAATAGTCAGGGCCTGGAACAGCATGTTGCTACTAAAATGATAACTATGTAAGAACTATGTGCATATTAATGAATAAGAATACACACTAAAAAGAAACACGGGAAACTAAAATAGTTTCTGTGATATAATGAAGGAATGTTAGGTGGAATTTTAATTTTTTAATAATGTTATAAATGATCTAATTGTAAATGCTTAAGAGACAAAAATCATCCACTGAACTTTTCACATTGTACATAGTCATTGAACAGATGTGAGCTTGAGAACAGCAACTGGGAACCCATGTTTATGATTGCTACTCGTTTTAGGTTTGACTACATGATCTGAACAGTGGGTAGAACATTTCCTCTGAATTTTTATCTCTTTTCTCTATATCATTTGAAGGTATTTTGCACGTCAAGTTTAGACAGGGATGATGCTCCATCTTATTGGAAGTTAGGTGCAAGATAGTTTACAGGCCCTAGGGAGACAGTTGAAGCATGGGCAATATGTAATTTTCAATTTTCTGGTTTTCCTCTGTCGCTTCCCCTAAATGGTTCCAGACTACCTACTTTCTCCTTTCCTTTAGTCACAAAGCTGCTTGAGAGGCTGCTGCCAAGGGCACACATTCTGCATAAGTTCTGGGATGCTGTGGAGGAAAGGAGCAATCAGAATAGGCAGGGCTGCCGTGTACTGTTGTCCAGCTTGTGCACTGCCTAAGGATGCCTGGCTATGGGGCTGAGCGAAGGCTGAAGTCCAGTGCACATTTCACTCCCCAGCCTGTGTTCACTGGCAGGGGCTGCTTTGGAAGGAGTGCCATTTTCTTCTGACAAAGGTGCCATCCAGTCACCAAGCTGTGCACTCCAAGACTTGCATCTGCCCATCGACAGGACCTTTTCCCATAGACAGGACCTTCTCCCGTAGACAGGACCTTCTCCCATAGACAGGACCTTCTCCCGTAGACAGGACCTTCTTCCACTCATTCAAGGCATACATTTTTAGCAGCTGCCCTGAGGGTGGGTTGGGACTCCTCAGAGAAAACTTCTTAAAAGAGAAGGATTTTGAGACAATTCTACAGGAAGAAAAGAAAGTAGTTCTCTGGAGAGAAACCTGGAGTACACAAGACTTATTTAGGGCAGAATCCAAGGTGGCAGATGCTGTCAGTTCCCTGGAACAGAGGCTGAGCTTGGATAGAGGAGTAAGTAGGTACGTAAGAGGGGGGAAGTTTGTGGAAGAACTTAGAGAACAGAGTGAGCATTTAGGCTTGATTTAGGAGACATGCCACAACTAGTTGATACATGAGAGATATGTCACTTACCTTTTTCTTACAATTAATTATTTTTATATTCTATGTATTAATTCCTAGACCTCTACGAACCTTTCATTTCTCGTTAAGTTCTGGTTAATAAAATCTTGCCTGAAGACAGAGACTGCAACCTTTTACCTATCAGTTGCTAGTAAAAAGAAACTCTAGAGATGGAAGTGTTATTAAGATATAAGACAGAAATGAAATTCAGAGCTATGAAGGCAGTCTCAAGATCTTGTTAGATAAATATGAAGCTCAAGAATAGACACAAGATCCTCATAAGAGGATTTTTATTTGCAACCATCCTATTCAATATTTTAGAGCCTTAAAAAAAGTGTCTTTGTAAGGTTATCTGAAAAATCTCCTTAAAAGTATTGGGTCTTCAAAAATTTAATATTATTTCCTATCATAGGTAACCTTGACTCTAAGCATTGTGTAATAATTGGTTGTCATGGGAAACTGTATGACTGTCACTGGTGTCTGTAACTCCTAAATGCATATAAATAACCTAACTTCCTTTGTTTTGCAGAAGTGTCTCAAATTTCCATATCTAACTCTTCTCATTTAGGCCCAAAATAAAATTAATAAAGTCTGTGACTCTAACATACTTTTTGTCCTAAGACAACACATATGAGCTATTTAAATTAGAAATTTGGCAAATCTATCATGTTCCCTCTGCCTTACAGGTTTAGAAACCTGGAACAATCTTTTATAGCAATATTCCTTCTTCCATGCAAGTT
>PVIY010024672.1:0-37734 GCA_004026745.1 Myrmecophaga tridactyla
CATTAACTCAATATGTACCTCCCTCTCTAAAAGTGGCAAGAAAATAACCATGACCAAAGAGAGAAATGAAAATCAGGGTGCTCTTTGGCCAGTAAATTTTAGAACCTCTCTGAGCTTCAGTTTCCTCATTGGAAGGATACCTACTTGTGGAATATTGCAAAAGTGCCCACAATCCTTCACTTCTTCTATCCATATCCTTTGCAAAGTGCCTATGCAGCTCCTTCATCAAGCAGAGATGTCTTTTTCTACACCTTTAATTTAGTCTGGGTTGGTGCCTTACTTTGGCCAATAAGATGTGACAGAAGTGACAGTGTGCCAATCTGGCCTTGGCCTGCTTCAACTCTCAGAATCTTACCCAGCCACCATGTGAGCAAGTCCAGGCTACTTTGTCATCAAATGAGGGATCACATGGAGCAGACATAAGCCACCCCAAGTGGCATCTGGCTCCATTTATGCATGACAGAGCCCAGCCAAGACCAGAAGAGCCACCTAGCTGAGCCCAACCTTAGATTACTGAGCAGCAGAATTGTGAGTTAGAAAAATGATTATTGTTTTGTGTCATTAAATTTTAAGGTAGTTTTCTAGGCAGCAAATGAGGTAATCAATTACCTCATATAGGCTTTTGTGGAGTGGACTAAAAGAATTAATAACTGCAAGATATAACTGTTACTAGCTCTACATACACTCTAGATAACTGCTTTTATAATCATCATTATCATTAGAGTTTTAAGAAATCCTCATAGTTCCATTATCTTTTGGGAAGAACCAAAAGAAAAGTCTCAAATACAGGCATGACTAGTATATTTCGACTTGTATTTCAACTGAAGTCCAACGATGATCAGCAAGTAAGTAGATTTATTTGCACTGATACTTTTGTTCTAATGCTAATGGTACTCAGCTGGACTGGATCTTTTAGCATATGAGTAAATGTTTTTGCCAGCTGGCACTTTCTCTTTCACCAGGGAAATTTAAATTGCTAGAATTTTTTGAAACAAGCATCATTTTGATTTGCTAAGATCCTTCTGGTTGGAAGTGTTTTCTGTTAACATGTCATAAGCACCACCTTCTCATTTCTCAATGACGTTGAATGTAATTTCAGAATTGAAAAACAGTTCTTGTTCTTTCTTGTAGCAACAAGTTGCTTTAATGTGCACTTATATTGTGGTACAATTATTCTTAATGTTGGATTATAGCAATTATTGTTTTATAAGCATAACTTTCCTACAACTTGTTAGAAGTGATTTTTACATGATTACCTGTGTAACAGAAAACCTAGGGAATAGCAAACCAGCTGAACATATTACACACCTGGGACACTCTTTCATAAATTCTGGAGACTAGAGACGTCCTCTCTGTCTGTCTTTAGAAAGTACATAAGACTGCCAAGGACTGTTAGAATATATTTCATTTGCCAAGTCCTTCATTATAATTTTTCTCTGTCAACAACTATTAGTTTAGCAACCTTCACTTTATAAATAATAAAACTTTAGTATCGTTTCCTGGTTTTTTGGTTTATAGAACACTTGTAAACATCATGTCATTGTGATTTTGAGCCCTCAGCAATCTAGAAAGGTAGACCAGACATATGAGATTTTACAAGGCCAGGAAATTGAGAGAATTGGCACTCTCAAGGTCACCCAACTCAATAAGTGGTACTGCCAAGTTCAAACTCTGATTTTCTAATTCCAACTTCTGGGCTATCTGCATAGCTTATTATCTGGTCTTCATAGTGCCCCTGAAGGACGAGGACACCTGGGCAAAGAGCAGGCAGGTGTTTCTAACCTTGAGTCCTGGCTTTCCCATTTATTAGCTATGGGAATTTAAATGAGTTATTTTACCTTTCTGAACCTTTTTATACATATATGTGAAAAAGAGATAATAATATAACAAATACGAATACCGTAGAATTTTAGTTAAGATTAAATAAATGAATCCATATAAAATAGCACTAGATGTGTTTAATAAAGGTTAATGGTAACTTCTGTTTTGGGGGATTGCTAATTCCATTTTCAACCTGGTAGTAAGTTGAAATAGCTGATCGTCCTACTGGAGATTTTAGACTCTGAGACTGTTCTTTGAATTCTAACCAGGCTGCCAATTTCCCCATTCTCCAGATTTGATGCTTGGTTAACCAGCTGCATAATTCCATCTGAAAGTGGAATAGACAAAGGTGAGACTTACTTTCGAGGGCGTTGACATTTCTTGTGTCTGGGTTTGTGGGGCTTGTGGGAGCTGTAACGTAGTGCTATGGAGATGTTTCTTCTCAGCTGGTGCTGTTTTCTGAGAGAGAGAGATTGGGTCTTCCCTGGAGAAGAGGAACAGTCCACATAGATTCAATTCCCCATTAAACCCTAACAGGTATCATAACTCAACCAAAAGATAACATCACCGTTGACTCTCTGAGGTGGGCGTTTCCACTGAAAATTGTTGTGTAGATTCTAAGCAACGACACAAGGTAGTGTATGTTTGATTTCCCTACTGTTGTCTCTCCTCCTCTACTTACACACAACTTAACATTTACTGCTCATTCTCAGGTCTAAAGCCTGTCAATTGCTTAAAGGATTTTCAATATGAACTGCTTGTGAGTTCCTGCACACACTGGGCTTGTGTGTGTGTATGTGTGTCCTTTTTTGGCTTTCATTAGAATGCTCACCACAATCCCAACCTAGCTAGTTCCACCTCATTCTTTAATACTTATTTTTCCAGGGCCTCATGTCACACACGCACCCATGCACGTGCACACAAACACACACACACAAGCATGCATTCACAAATACTGGTCCTCTCCCCACACCCCACACCCTGCCCACTGCAACTGCTTGTGTTAGATGCACCCTCTTGGCATTATCGTGATTCCTTTTAAGAAAAAAAAAACAAAACAGCTTTGTTGAGCTACAATTCACATATGAGACAACTTGCCCATTTAAAGTGTACCATTTAATGGTTTTCAGCATATCACACATATGTGCAACCATCACCACATTCAATTTTGGAACATTTCATCACCTCAGAAAGAAACTCTGAACCCTGAGCTAGTTTCCTCATGAGCCAGTGCCCACCCCAGCCTTCAGCAACCACAAATCTACTTTCTGTTACTGCACATTTCCCTGGTCTAGACTTCCAGATGAATGGAATTATATAGTATGTGGTCTTTTGTGACTGGCTTCATTCACTAAGGATAATATTTTCAAGGTTCATCCATGTTGTAACACGTGTTATCATAATTCCTTACACATTTCTCTACCCTGGCTCTCACCACATTGCGTTAAATGATCTGTTCACAAATCTGTTTATTCAACTGGACTGTGAGGCCTCTGAGGGCAGCAGTCATCTCTTATCCACCGTTGCAACCCTCTGCTACAGAGTGCCTAGCACAGAGGAAGGCTTTAATAAATAGTCTTTAATTGGATAATAAACTTAATTATAACACTGTCACCTTGCCTGCACTAAGTAGCACATTTTCCTATGAGGAGCATATTTGAACTAATGACTTCAACTTCTGTTCCACTTCTTTATTCTCTTTCCCTCTTTCTCCATCAAGGAATACATTGCAAATTTGTAATGTATAGCTTGCATTAGTTGGACACTTTTCTACCTCCGTGTGTAACATCTTGACCCCTGTGGCTAAGGAATAAAAAAATTGTGGAAATAAAACATAGGACTACACAGTGAAAATGATATGTATGCATGTACAGGAAGTTGTGCACTCCATGCACACTTGTTCATATTCATTAAAGACGTATGTATATTGTATACATAATATAAACACTTATATGCACATCTCTCTCTATGTATATCCATGAATATATTAATTTATCTATTTCTCATCAATGCTCTGAAACTGATGGCTACAGCTTTGAGTGTTGAGAAATCCCTACATCAATTCATCTTTCAAGTTTACTGAATCTTTCCGTGATAGCCCCAGTGACAAAGTCACTCCACTTTGGAGTGTCTGGTTTTCTTCCAAAGTCCAGAGTTCCCACTATGAGATTTAGTTACTAAGTCACCTAGGGCTTCTGGACCTCCCATAGCAGCAAAACAGCTGCAGGGACACTTGTATTTCTCTTCCTAGTAAGACTAGAGGAAAGTACCAACCTCTGCTTCTCCAAACCTTTGAGGCATTTCAAAGTGGGACAGCAGGGAAAGTTGGAGACCACTAGGTAGCGCAAGGCCCCATGGGTGCAGCTGCTGCTGCCCCACTCACATTCTCCAACTGCAGCTGTATTTGATGGTGGCAGTTCTAGGGTCAGACTCAAAGTGAACAAACTGGGGCTGGGGTGGGTGCTCACCTTTCTTAACCAAGAAGGTCCATCAAGGAGTTTTCCTAATTCTGAGAACCATCTTTTGATTAGATTTGAATTAATCTATTTCCCTACAAGCCGTTGTGGTCAGTTTTTGCTTACATAACCTTTTTTTCCCCTACTATATTTGTATAGATTTCACCAGACCTAGTGATTGGCATATTAGAAATGTTCCATTAAAGTTAATGGAATTGCTGAGTTTGATAACTATGGGGAGACGAAAATGACATCCAACTGAAAACTTTCTTCTGAAAATTTCCTAGACCATGGGCTAGTTTTCTTAAAATGACACCACAGACAATGGTTAAGACAAAAAGCAACAGAACTTGACTGGAGATTGAATCCCAGCAACTCAGCCCCAATAGAGGATTGTTGCCTGTTCTCCAGAGATAAATTTAATCTTATAGGGGAATAATTCAGAATTCCTATGAAGATGTGCATTTTCTTCAACCCAAAATCCTATGGTCTCCACCCTCCTACATTTAAACCTGAGATACAAGTTGGCTTTCTCATTTTTAGCCATTCTTCTCAATTATGAGTAATCAAGAGTAATTCTATGCCTGAAAGCATGTGTTCTAATTGCATAAGACTGAGGCAATGTTCTTTTTCTTTTTCACTAAATAGGCTTGCATTGAGTTGGGACTACTCTTTAGTTTATCTGTAATTATTAACACTGGAATCCAAATGTATTTCAAGGATGGTTTAGAAGAGTGGCCTATTTATGTTAGAGCAACAGCTTTCTTGGGGTGATCACTAGTGCTTTCATATGTTAAATATCCACAGATAACTTTTTCAACTTATAAGATACACAGTATTTTAAATACTTATAAATACAAGTATTTAAAATACTGTTATAGCTTCTTGGGCCAAGCATGAAACTGTGGAGTTCATTTGCTTGGTTACAAAACTGCAGAATGTTGACTGATTTGCATGGATTTTTAAGGGTTCAGCTCTTTTTCCCAACACGTACACAAGAGAACAGAAGGATGTTCACTTAAAAATAGGAAAGGGCTAGGATACATATGAGCTTTATTCCCCAACTAATCCTTCTCTTAAAAGCTCAAAAGCAGGTGAAGCACTTTGCAATCACAAATGGAATAATTGATTTAGGAAAGGATCACCAATGGATTCTAAATCCATTGGTTGAAAGTTGTTGGGGGAGAGGTTAGTCACA
The DNA here is from genome assembly GCA_004026745.1 of Myrmecophaga tridactyla. Classification (NCBI taxonomy): domain Eukaryota; kingdom Metazoa; phylum Chordata; class Mammalia; order Pilosa; family Myrmecophagidae; genus Myrmecophaga; species Myrmecophaga tridactyla. The sequence continues at coordinate 5,476 of PVIY010024672.1, forward strand.
GGGGCTCAACAAAGAGTTGGATTACTAACTGTTTACAGAGAACAATAGTGGCCTTGACAATGGAGAAATATGGTAGGTAAGTAATCGAACTTAGCAAATGTAATCATGGAACAAACTTCATGAGCTTCCTGATGTGAAAAGGTGAGAAGGATACCTGATGTGATTCCCGCCCCCCTAAAATACAGAAACTACAACAATCAAAAAGAAGCAATCACAGGCACACCCAAATTGCATGACATCCTACAAAATACCTGGCCTGGGCTCTTCTAAAGCATCAAGGTCATGAGAGAAAAAGTGAAGCAGAGGAAATTTGCTGGATTAAAAGAGAATAAAAAACAATGCAACCTGCAATGCAATCTGTGATCTTGAGCTGGATCCTGGATTTTTTTTGCATGGGCAGGCACCAGGAATTGAACTCAGGTCAATTCTACCACTGAGCCACTGTCATTTCACTCTGGATCCTGGATTTTTAGAAAGTTATAAACTGTAGACGAGACAACATTAATGATCACTGTTAAATTTCTTGAGCTAATAATAGTATTGAGATTAAGTAAGAGAATATGTTTATTCTCAGGAGATGCATGCTGAAGTATCTAGGGGTGAAATTTCATAACATCTACAACTCACTTTTAAATGGTTAAGCACACATCTAGAGCTATAGGTGTAGATACGCACATACAACTGTATATATAGAGAGACACGTAATTGCGTGCATAGAAAGACAGAAAGAGAGAGTCAGGGAGACAGAGAGAGGAAGCAAATATGACAAGATGTTTAAAATATGCAGGTGAGGTGCTCCACTGTTAACAGGGTCCCCAGAGGGACACACAGGGCTTGGTGACGGCTTGGCTTGGAGGAAAGGCAGGTGATCGGAGTGACTCCATCAGCTGGAGAGAGAGGGCCAACATCGTACACCCTGTTTCTTCAAAGCACTCCCAATCTGGCTTATGCAACAGGGCTCCCACAACACATTACTCTTTCACATGCTGGTTTTCCTGAAAGAGCTTAATGTACTTTATTTCACTAATATGGTCCTGAAGCCTGACTGCCCAGGCTTTAATTTGGACTGTTAACTTACTAGCTGGGTGGCTTTGGGTAAGTTATTTAACCTCTCCTGATCTGTATCCACATTCACAGAGGGAGTATGACAGTAATAGCTATCTCACAGGGCTATGATGAAGAGTAAATGAGGTGAGAAAAGTGAATCTCCTCACATGGCACCTTGCACAGTATAAGCATTCAATAGATATTGTTATCAGTATTATTAGTAATATTAGTAACTATCATAACCATTAAGAAAATTATTCCAATAACTAATGTAATAATAGACATATCCTAATTAATTATATATGTAGCATGATTATTGCAATTATTCTTGTTATTACTTGTGCTTACCAATTGTGCAGAGCTCACCAGTAACAACAGTAAGAATAAAAGCAAGCAATAAATACGTGTTGAACACCTTTTATGTTCCAGGCACTGTCATTCAATGCATGCCCAAATGGCTTGTACCATTAAGCCACTACTTCCTATAAGCAGGGTAGTTTTAAGCACCTTACATGTATCAACTCATTTAATTTTCAAAACAACTCTGACTCAGTCTCACCAACAAAATTCCAGCTGTAGACATTCTGCCCAGTAGCCTGGCTTTATGGAATTTTCTGTGACTTCCAAAAATAGTAGAGTTAACATTAAAAAGCGTGTGATGAAGGGAGAGTTGTTTCGCTTCGCCATGTTTGGTTTTGTTTTACCAATCCTATAAAACCATTTAAAGACAAACAACATTTCTGGTTGGAATGGCAGCTTAATACAAAGTAAATCAGGAGGTAAATGATATTCTCGGGGGAGGGGTGGGGTAGAAGAGACTAATGAGGATGAGGAGGAAAGAACCAATTCATCCTCCTGTTTTTTTTGTTTGTTTGTTTGTTTGTTTGTTTGTTTTTGAGGGAAGGGTGCAGGGACAAGGAACATCCTTCCTTTCTTGTAACCAGATTCTAAGAGGCTTGCTTCATAGAAGTCAAGTTTCTATGGATCTCCCCATTCTAGCTAAGGTCACCATGATTATACTGACTTGAGAAGAGAAAGTACCTGAAATCTAAAGAAGTACAGTTCTTGGCACCATACTCTAAATGTGTAGTTAAGATTTCCCTCGCCTGTTCTCTGAGCTCCATTTAGGTGGTTCTGTGTGATTTGTTCCAGACTCTTCCATGGTCCATGGGTCTCTGCTCAATCACTTCCTTAGCCTGGTATGGTCATGGCACAATGTGGATCCCTAGCGGAGATGCCATCAGCCCAGCCCAGTCTGCCATCCTTCCCTTACTTGGTTGTCCCTACCTGAAAATGTAGCTTGTTGGATCACTTAATGCTGTGCATCCCAGACATTTTCTAAGACAATTCCAAATCATTTTTGCCTCCCCCAAAACCTCAAGACACCTTTCAAATACATTTCCTTTCATTTTATCAACTCCTGAACATTTCCAGGAAAATGTTATCCACATGTTTCCGTCTTGTATACACTTACCTCATCCTACTGTTTAGTAAGAATAATTGGTATTATGCAAGAAGTCTTTCCTTTCCAGTAGGGAAAGAACTGCCATGTGTTTAACCATGTCTGGCTGGAGACTCAAAACCACAGTTTCTTAACTTGCCAAAAATGATTTTCCTTTTCCTAATCACAAAGACCAGGCTGAGAAACCATTTTAATACCAGGGTGGATGCGATATAAGTACCCAAGTATATTAACCACCATACAATTTATGTTCTGTTAACAATGTTTTCTGAGAACTAAAAAATATTTTTATCCTATAATGCCAAAATTCAGCTTTTAAGAAATTGTCCTAAAGACATTAGTAGAGATATGAAATCAGATTTATGAACATTGTAGTGTCATTTTAATAGTAAAAAATTGGAAAGAAAGCAAATGTCCAACAATATACTATTGGTAAAAAATATTATGGGTCATCCAAAAATTGAACTATGATACAACCATTAATTATTATTAATAATAAAAGAACATGGAGTGATATAAGAAAATGTTTATAACATATTAAGTAATAATAAAGCAGGCTTCAAAAGAATGGGACGGGAGTTATCCTGTGTCTTCTTCTGCCATCTATAGGATTTTGCTCTTAAGTGAAAGGGAATTTCCCTGCAGACCCCAAGAATGTAGACAGAGCTTTGGGTTCTAAAGGCTTGAGGTTCTTCTACTCTCAGAGGAAGGTGAACAGCCATAGTTTTGATTCAAAAGTCCAAGACCTTTGGAAGGAAGTGCATGGAGGCTATGATCTTTGAGGAGGAAAGAATGTTTAAAATGATATACTAGGCTTGACAGACACATTATTTGTCAAATTCACATCTCTTTCCAGAGGGAGCTGCCCTGCACACAGCTTCTAGTTAAGATGCAGGTTTGGGTGGCCATGCCTTGTATTATATGAGCCCACCTTCCCAGGATCATAGATTATTGAGCCAGGAATGTGCAATTGATAGAAGGAAAATAAATCCATATGTTGGCCAGAAAACTACAACATGAACTGTGTTCAATGACAAATGTATTGGCTACAAATAACACTGACATAAATAAATAACTATTCATTTCCTCATCTATCCTGGGTTGAATAGTATCCCCACCCCTCAAATTCATGTCCACTGAGTAACTCAGAATGTGACATTATTTGGAGATAGGGTCTTTGCAGATGTAATTATTCAGGTTAGGTCATCTGGAATTGAGTAGCTCTAAACCTGACTGGTGTGGATAACTATGTAGAGATACAGAGACACAGAGACCCAGGGGCATACAAGAAAGAGCACCATGTGACAACAGAGGCAGAGACTAGGGGGATCCATCTTCAAGCCAAAGCATGCCAAGGGTTGCCAACAAAGCACCCAAATCTAGGACAGGGGCAAGGAACGGATTCTTCCACAGAGTGTCCAGAAGGAACCAACTCTGCCAACACCTGGATTTAGGACTTCCAGCCTCTTGAACTGTATGAGAAGAAATTTCTGTTGTTTTAAGTCACCTGGTTTTGTGGTTATTTGTTTTGGCATCCCTAGGAAACTAAAGCAGTCATCAAATTAAAAAAAAAAAAAAGTGTTTGGCACTTCTCAACTCTTTGCAGAGGTAGCCTCGGGCAATAAAAATCACCCTTTCTACCCTTCCTCTTTTTCACTGCTTCCACCTTCCACCAAGCACCATTCACACTCACTGGACCACTCAGTTTGATGCTTAACTGCTCCCTCTCCTTCCATTCTTACCCTTCTCAAATCCGTCCCCAACATCAGCTCATCATCCTTCTGATCCTTGCATTGCTACATCAACAAATGTTTATTGATTGAAAGAATGACTAAATGAATAGTTACGTGGCTGAACAACTCTCCCTAAATGGAGCAAGCAAGGCAGCTGTCCTACTACACTACATATAGCTCAGAAGGTGCAGATGCAAATTGAGGGCTGCTATAGCAGGTGGGGATCTGCAAACTGGCAAGATGCTTATGATTTAAAAATCCATCCAGTATTCTGAGTTGAAAACCTCAGTGCTGTGGAAAATGTTGCTTGACTTTGCATGGCCACTGTGGTCAGGATGGTGGCTTTCACCTGAACTTCTTGGAGATGAAAGGACTCTCTCCAGTTGCCTGATTTAATTTCTTTATGTGTACAGCAAGTAGCCACTTGTAAACTCCTGAGCCCTATGCCAGTAGGAAGCACATGGCAAAGAGAGGCAGGTTCCATGCCAGCATGGTGGAGGTATGACTTCAAATCAACTCATGCTTGTAAGTTCACCTGAGGTATAGCATTCTAGTTGGCTCCTGCACCCCGATGATGAGAACAGCCAGCTCCCTGGAGTTGAGTATTTTCCACTTCAGCAGGAAATGTATGTGTTAATCTATCGATGGGAGTGGGGTTGAGATTTGGCATTTTGGAGCCAAGGAGCAAAACAAATTCACTTTTTGTAGGAAAAAGAGATTTTTATCAATTAAAAAAAAATCAAAGTTTCTTCCTTCAAAGAAAATAAGTGAAGCAAGATTTTCTGCTCCTAATTGAGGAAAAAAAAAAATCTCCCCCACATACAAATATTTCTGTTCTGTCCTGATAAGAGCAAGGGTTGGTCTTGGTGTTAATGAAATATTTAACGACCTAGATAATATCTGATTTCTGGAGGTTAAAGCTACTTAAGTGATAATGCTCTTCTCACAACTGAGCAGTTCTTTAGGGTGCTGGCTGAGGGACATCTCCCCAAGGACACCTATCTCATTCCTGGAGTTCCAGCATATATGTACCCTAATAGCTTAGAGGAAAACAGTCTATCTATGAGGTCCTTGTAGTCATCCAGAGAGCAGGAAATGGCGACAAGGGAGAAAAGAAAGATCTAGAGCATGAAGCACTCTTGCTTCACTCTGTCTATTCATTCTTCCACTGCACAAAGATTTATTGTGCCCACTGTGAGACTGGAGGGAACTGGAACAGGGACCATGGCCCATTTCTGAGACACAGATCCTGCCTTCAACAGATTTACCACATACACAGAGAATTCTTAAGAAAATCTTCAAAAAAGTTATCGGTAAGACGTTGTGAAAGCCTGGATAAAAGAGAACTTATATTATCTGGTTGAGGTAGAAAATAGCTAAAAGGGAAGAGGAGGCGAATCAGGAAATCCATTGGGAAGGAAGTGACATCTGCAATGGGTCTTGAAAAATGGGTGGAATTGGCCGGGAGGACATGGGACCAAAGGGGAACTCCTTTCTGGTGGAGATAGACACAACTTCATCTATGGAGGAGATGAGTTCTGAGGAGGTAGCTTATGACATGTCAAAAATTGGTTTGATCTGTCCTGACCTGAGCAGAGACACTGGAGGCAAACACCGACATCTCTGATGCATAATATCAATTGGGACCAATACTGTATAGAAGACCCTGAAGTTCAGCCCAGCAAAATAGAGCTCAAGGAGCTAAACCAAACAACTCCCTTATGAAATCTGCTTCCCAGACCTCAGGAGCATTGCTAATACTAGGTGTGGGCTCATGGCAACTTACTTTACTGCTTCATTTCTTAGTTATTTTTCTGAGCTCCCTCACTGGCTTTTCCTGAAGAATGAATGAGATCACTTGAAATTCACTCTCAGAACACCCTGGAGATCTTAGAGGCAGAATTTCATAGTGGCTGAGTGGCAGGACGCTTGGAGTCCGTTTGTCCACATTTCCACTGTGACTCCTCCCACAAGTCGCTTTGTGAACTTGCTCAGATGATTTAACCTTTCTGAGTTCATATCCTCATCTCTAAAAATGGAATTAGTAATAGTATATACTTCAGGTTTAAATGAGAATGCCTATATAAAGAACTTAACCCAATTTTTAACACATAATAAGTTAGCTATATTATGATCAGTAAATAGTGGAAATTGATGCTACATTAAATATCACTAGAGGCCAAAAATCTGGTGATGAAGATAATTAACTGACCCAAGATACATAAGATAACACCAGGTCATTTGGTGAATTAAAATGTAGAATAAGCCAGCATAAAATCAATCAAGATCTCTTAGCCAGAATCTTTTGGTTGGAGTGCAGGGTCAAGGGAGATGAAATTTAAAGATGGGGTAGAAAATTACACACAACTAGAAAACTTTGAGAAGCATCCATTCTTCTTTCTTTCTTGCATTTTTTCTCTTCCTCTTGCTCTCTTCTTCTCCCTCCCCCACCCCCCGCCACCACTCTTTTAATCAACATTCTGGAAAGTAATCCCTTCCTATGTTGAAGTTTGGTACCTAAAAGAGTTCTCCAATGAGTAATCATTTTACTTGCCATTGGAAGCAGCTCCTTCCAGCACTGCCAACAGAATTCCATTATTATGCTGTTCAAATAAAATAAAGAGCCCCCAGGGTTGATTTGCCTTAAGATTTTTTTTTCTGTGATTTTTCCATCTAAGGCATTCACTGAATAGTCTCGAAGACTATTTATGCATTAGGTGTATAGAAGGTGAATTTCTAAGCTTTTAATACCTTGCCATATCTGGGTCACTTATTGGAATATTCGATTTCACTGAAATTTTAACGCCTTCATTTAAAACAAGAAATATAGCAACTGCATACAAGACATTTTAGAACCCATGAATGTCTTATCCAACACTCTCCTCAGAGTTCACTTTCTCTTGCTTATGAGAATGGGATAAAATATACAGTTTATCCAGGAAGGGTCATGCCAAACAGAGATATAAAACTTTGTTTAAAAAGAAGATATCTTATTACTTCCAACCCTCACCTTCTGGCCTAACCTAATGCCATAATTGCTCTCTTAAATTTCCCCTTATTTAACATCATCTCTCCTGTCTTCTTTTGTTACCATTATTTAACTAACTAAACAGACCAAATACAATACCAAAGGCTAAAGGCAGGCATGAATCCAACTTGTGGAAACCTGCTTTTAATTTAGGATTATGGGGCCAGTTTCCTAGAAATTGCCACATTTTAAAGAAAATGGATTTTCTTTCTTTATGTCAAAAGATGGCTGATCTAATTAGATTCAGTTTAATCTAATAATGAGTCACTTTAGTTCTGTCTTCAAAATTAACATTGAGTCCCAAATTCAAACTTCAATAATCAGATGTGTGTTCCTCCTAGTCTGAATAAAAAATTAAATCACTGAATCCCCATAAGAACTTTCTCAACTCCCATAGAGATGTGTAAGGAGGTATGAAGATGAAAAGATAAAGCAAGTTTGTATTAGTCACCAAATACACCACTATGGATTATTTCCCTTCTAAAGAGGTACTGGGAGACAAAAAAACAAAAACAAACAAACAAAAAAAAACAAAAAACCTACTGGGAAATGAGGGAGCTCTTTATAAACTTAAGCTTCTTGAAGTAAGTACCATGATGAATTATTTTTGCATTGCTTGGGTGTCACAGCCCACCAAATACAGAGCTTGTATTCAGTCAATGAGTGTGTACATCAACTTTGAAAACACTGAGCTGCCAGACAGAATTAATCCATGCAGGAAGACTCTTCTCTATTTTGTTCTCCATTATACATAGAAGGTACTCGATAAATATTTACTGAATAAATAAATGAATGACTCTGAAGCTGACCCAGCATCTGTGATTGAGTTGTTGTACTTCATTCATATGGAATCTTCCATCCACATAGAGATCCAGTGCTTACTGAGACGCTGAGTAAACAAGTAACTGAGCAGGACACTGGACATGCCTTGCAGTGGGAAACCTTGGGGGAACCAAACAAAGTACAATTTTGACCATTAGGAGGTTCAAGAATTCTGCCCAGTTTGACTGGTTTGAAATGCAATTAGAAAGCTAGATCCCTCCTTTGTTCTGTTAGGAATAAGGAGCAGATGACAGTGTATGAATAACTCAACAAATCACAGGCAACTGTTGAACATTTCCATGTTAAACGTGATTTGCCGTTATAAGTGACTATGAATAACTGGTATATGCCCAACCCTGGACAAGCAGATAAGAGAAGACACGACTTTCTCTGGGGAAGTTTTCTCACTCTGGACCCCTATTCTCCTGCCCTGGGGTTTATCCAGAGTGAAGCACATTCTTCTCAGTGTCTGTATCACTATTCAAGCCTTCAGCTATAAGAACTAAAAACACAGCTTCAAATAAGACGCATGGTTTTGATTAGACCAACCAGAAGTAACAATCTCCCTGGAGACAATCAAATGAAAAGCCTCTACGTCAAATCTTTGTATTTTTTCCCCAAAATCTAAAACGACACCATTTGGAAGCACTGTGATGATAAATTCAGAATCTTCCTATATTTAAGCAGATAATAACAACAACAAAATCTCAAAATTCGGCAATTATTACAGAACTAAATGCGGTCACTAGAATTGACTCACAGATCTAGCTCCTTGTAAGCAAAACTGATTCTGGTTATGGAAACTAGGTTTTAACAACACTAGTGCTTCTTTCAAGTTTTCAAATAATTTTATAAATATACACGTTTACTATCATGTGGAATATGTACACATTCTGCCATATATTTCTGTGGATCTGTGTGTGCAGACATGCACGCCGATACACCAGGAAAGAAGATTAAGTGTGCCAGCCACTAAAGTGTAGCTGTGTCTGGAGAGAAGCACAACAGACATTTAACTGAGCACATCAAAACTGTTTAATGGTTTTCTGACGTGCCTCCAGGCAGTGGAGAACAGCATGTCCAATTGGAAGTGCAGGGGGAATGTTGAAGCAGTGAAAAAAAGAAATGAAGGCTCCTCTTTTCTTTCTCTTTCTGTTTTTGAACTCTATAATATAATTTTTCAACATTGTTCTTTTGAAGTCTGACGTTACGATGAGAATTCTTTGGGGAGGGAGAGGCACTGGAATGCGTTACGAAGGAGAGTAGGTGACAGAATTTTTAGGTCCTTCCCCACCCTCCAATTCTAACCTCCTAAGAGAATGAATTCTAGTTCTACTTGATTAGCACAAATAAAACAAAATAAAAATGAGTGTTTGCGTGCATGAAGTTATACGTAGCGGGGACACCTCCTAATTTGCTTCGTCCATTTAAGCATTTGTAAAATCTGGATTTTCTTGCTCCTTTATCTTTTTGATGCACTTGTCCACAAAGCCCAGGGCTCCCACTATCTCCAGGCTCCACTTAAGGAGGAGGCTCTGGGTTGACTCAAGCACAGATACCAGCTCTACAATCTTCGGGCACTGACCGCTGGTCTTCATTCCCTGACCCAATTCTCTTTAGAACTATTCTACGTCTTCACTTTTCTCCACAAGTTCTCTTGAGTAGACGTAGTTTCCCATGGAATAGAATTCACACTCTAGATCAAGGTCCTTTGTGCCTTACCTGTGGACAGGCCAACCTGTCCTTTGTCCCCTTCTTTCTCTCCTGGCCTCCTGTTTTGGGGGAAAATTGAAGCCTTTAGGTATAAGGCTTTGGGCTGCTCATCCATTAGCTGCAAAACTCATCCATACCCACACCAAACCTGGCCCATCTCCAGTTTCAGGAAAGGAGATACATCTCTTCTTTTTCAAAGTCAAACACCACTTCTTGTGGTCTGGACCCTTGCTTCTCTCACCTCCTCCTGAATGAATCAATCCTTCTCTCTTCCACATTTTCCATCTCTCTCTCTCTCTCTGTCTTTGCAACCTCCCCCTACTTTCCCATGGCCTATAAAATTGCTTAAATCATTCCCATCTGATTCTTAAAATAACAACAATAATGTTTCGTCAACTTGACAATCCTTTCTTTACAGGAAGCTCTGTCTCATCAAACTTCACAAAAACAAGGCTCTGTACTTTACGTCTCCCTTTCTGCACTTTTTACCCCTCCAGCCCCACCCCCCTCACTCCAGTCTTGGGTCCTTTTTCCCTTAAGATGGTGGTGACCGCCATGATGAGTCCTTATCTTTCTGAGCCTCTGCCTCTTGGACACTGCTGACCACCCCCTGCTCATGTTCCTTCTGGGGTCCTGCTCACTTCCTGAACTGTTTCTTCTTTATTCCTTTCCTTTCCATAGGCTCCTTTCTCTCCCATTCCTTTTATAGCTGCATTCTCTGGGATTGGTTCTTGGTCCTTAAACTCACGCAATCTCATTAACATAGACATAGCAGGGTAATTCCAAATTTAAATGCCACATCTTAGTCCTGGAGCTTCAGACTCATATATACCACTGCCTTGTGATAGCTTCCTTTCAGTATCTATGAGCATGTCAGCCTGACCCAAACTTCCCCTCCAACTGTGTCCCCTGTATATTTTCTATCTCAAGAGGTGGCATCATCATCCAAACAAGCAGGTTAATATCATCCTTCATCTACCTGCTTCATCCCATATGGCAAACCAGTGATCAAATGCTTTGCTCTCACCTCCTAGAGAGAGCTCAGATCTGCTTCCCATCTCTGTGACCAGTACCCTGGCTGAGCCCCACATCATATCTCTCCTGGGTTATAGGAACAGGCTTCAAACCCAAATCCATCTGGTCTTGTCCTCCAGCCCATCCATTATCCATCACCAGGGAAACCCACAGCAAAACATCTGACCTGCCATTCACCTCTCCATTACCTGTAAGATGAAGTTCAAACTCATCAATTAGTTGAAAAGGCCTGTCATGATCTGTCCATATAAGATTCAGTTGAGGCATCACCGTCTTCAGGAAATGCTGGGACAAACCATCATTGGGAGTGCTAACAGCCACAAGGGAAGGCTGGATAAGTCAGGGCAAGCTTACCTGTAATTATAATATAATTATTTGTATAAGTACTTATCTCCCCCACCAGACTGTCTTGAGGAAAGGAATTATCCTTAGGACCTGGCAAATAGTGAGATTTTAATAGGTGTCACTTGGAGTGGGCATGGAGTGGGTTCACTGAATGCCTGACAGTGTGCTGGAATTTTCTCTTAGAAATCCAAAGTGAGTGGAAGGAGAAGGGGTGGGTAGCTGTTTGATAGGGAAAGGGTCAGGAGGAATCTCTGACGGGAAGAAGCAACAAGGGGTCACGGGTGTCTGGCGCCATATGACCTGATTTTGAGAACAGTGGTGCCTCCGATCACTGTGAGGTTCTCATCTATAATCAGAGAAAAGGGAAGGTAGAGCTGCAAAGAGAAAGTTGTTAAGACTACTGAAATGGCTTCAGACCTGCACTCATCAATGCTGATAAGGCTAGAATGTACATTGGAATCTCTGTGTATTTCTCACCGGGGGAAGAGACCGTCACTTTGCAGAGTTGCCCTGATATGTCAAGTGTTTACCCTATGGGTGTTAGCTCTCAGGGGACACGAGTGAGCCCCAGAAGTGTCTGAAGTCAAGGAATCATGAGCTGCCTTAGCATGGGCCCTCCCCACTCAATCTCGATGCCTTTCGTCAGCTAGGACACACTTCTCCATTCTCTTCATAACACATCTAGAAGACCAGAAGGTATCGCTTTATTTCTGGGTATACTTAGGCTTTGAAAGATCCCACAGACACCTGCAGCTTTGCCCCTAAAAGGAAATCTTGAGTCCTTTATGGCATTTTCTGCTCAACAAAATGTTAAGAGTTACCAACGGGCCTGACCATTTGTGTTCCTTTTGATGGCCATGTGAGTACAATTTCAGAAATTAAAATTGTAAGCAAATCTTGGTTATTTTTATTACGATAATAAAAAATTCCTGTCCCATCATAAAAATAGGTATGAATCTAAAAATAGATATGAACCTGTTGGAACCTAAGCACTTTTAAAGAAAGAAAGTACTGTTGGTCACCATCCTCCTTGCCTACTGAGTGAATGCTTCTTTTTATGGAATCTGAATTTTTGATGCTCATTAAAATTCTCAAAGGACTTTTCTGGCATTACTCACAAGGTCAAATTTTTGTGGTTCATTAGAAACTCATATTATGTAAATGGATTGGATTTTTATAATATTATCCAGAATCTCCAAGATATGGCATTTAAAATAATAACTAAACATGTGAGTGTCCATGCTGTTTCTGTAAGGTGAAGTTCCTACCTTCAGATCTGCTTTCGAATTTCAAAATAAAGACAACCGTCCTTCGCAGAGATGTATCTCTCAATCTGCTTTTGCTTGCTTGTTTATTTTGTGGTTGTTTTCTCTCTCTCTCCCTCTTTTTTTTTAAATAATCTGCTATCATTTTCTTGTTTATTTCCATCTATAGTGAAAAGTTATATATTTATTACTCTTGTGATGCTAGTTCTTTTTATCTTGACTCTCTCAAGCCATGGCAGAGTTCTAAATTTGGAAGTGAGGTTTCAGGAGGACTCACATGAAGGACTAGGAAGCTGGAAAAGAACCTTCCTGTCATTCTTGGTGGAAACCACCAGCTCCCTTCTGGGCTGGCCCCTGGGTGCTGACCCGACTCCCAAGGTGCCCGAGAGCAAACCCTCCCCCATCAGCAGCAGAAAACGTGGGGTTGACTGCAAACATTCTGTGCACACTAGGCGGTACTTTAAAAACAAAGCAGAACTTGATTGCAACCAACGAACCTTCCGTTGATGCTGAGGATGAAGGAGAGAAATGATTAAATCTCGCCTAATTTCAGAATCTGAATTCTTAGCACGTGGGACTGGTTATTTTAGAATAAATAAACCATCTGTGCTCTCTCTCTCTTTAAGACTCCATAACAAGCTTTTTCAGGTTTGGGGTTTGTTTTAACAAAATAGCAGGGCACAATGCCGCAGACTTTCCAGCCAGAGGGAAAGAGCCAGTAACTAACTGGACACTGCTCTGGAGGTGGTGGTGATCTCCTGGTGGCAACACTGGGCGCCTGGCTCATTCCCAGAGCTCCGGCTTCCTCATCACGGCAGAGCATCACAGGGGATGTCCATTCCTTCCAGGAGCAGAGTCCTGAAATCCCCTGCCTCCAGTCACCTTAATAGGCAGAGAGAGTAGCATTTCGAGGTTCCAGACAAATGAGACCTTCAACAATGATGCCCAGTAGCTTCCTGAAATGCCTTTGTGGGAATAGCTGACCTTTCTGGGAGTAGCTGATCCTTCTGGGAGTAGCTGACCTCTCCAAAGAGGCAGGTTTGGGCAAGTTCTGAGTCAACCAGTAGGAAAGTAGGAAGAGCACCTGCAATAAGATGAGGCATAGGATGAAGACCCTGCAGCTTGGCCTGGGACCAGAGGTGTTGGCTCAAGTCAGGTTATAGCGTGGAGGAAAGAAAAGGTTAAATTTCATGGTTTGCTTCCTTTGTGCAAAATGCATTATGGATGCCAATAAGAGCTAAAGTCTACTAATCATTTCCATTCTGCCTAGTGCTTATATGTGATCCCATTGAGTCCTGATGATGGGACAGTCCCAGGGATAAGGACAATTATGCCCATTTACCAGGAGAGACAACTGAAGCTCACAGGTCAGCTGGCTCTAAGTCATGGAGCCAGAACTACCATGTGGGTCTAACCCCAGGACCTGAGCTCTTGACCCCTGACTGCACCACAGCGCCTCCTGTACACTTTGCCCAGTGGGAACTGCGTTTGGGGGAGGGTGTGGTGGGGAGGAGCATACTTCATTTCTCCAAAGCCACACATCAGTAAAGTAGCAGAATGAGTATTTGAAAGCAAATTTGTTTGACCCCAAACACATCATCCTTCAACCCAAATGTACTGTTCCCAGATTCTGTCCAAAAGAGGAGTCCTGGCAGGCCTATTGGGGCTGCCAGGTAGCCCCCAAATTGGCATCTTAGGGCCCAGGGCCAGCTGGAAACTCCAAACATAGTTGAGAAAGTGAAAAACAAACTGCATCTGTGTGACCCATAAGCTGGGCTGACCAAGGCACTTTTAGTCTGAGTTTTAGAGATCTTAGGATACATGTTCTAACTTGTATGGTATTTCCTTTTTTATTTTGTTTTGCTTTTTTTTAACGAATCTTTTTGTTGCTGACTTCACTGGCAGTGATGCCAACAAGGAGAGGAACACATTACTCAGCCAAGAGTCAGCAAAGGGTCCAGGCCTGGATAAAAAAAATCCAGAGGAAGGAGTTTTTAGCTTATTTGCTCTTGCTGGAAGAACTTTCCAGTAACTCCAATAAAGCTGGTTTTTGTTCACCCTGTGCAAGTGAGCTCTCAAACACCACGACCAGCTTGGGAACAAAACTGACATCACATTTACACTGAGACCCCAACTGCAATGGCAACGTGCGCTCATCTGTGAAGTTTGTCAGATCTGTCTACAGAAATCTCCCCAGTTTCCCATGGTGGCGTCTCTTATGAACCCATAAATCAGGTTCTCAGCTCGCCACCAGGGCCTTTGGCCCCATTTTCCTCTCCTGTTGATGTTTGCTGTTCTCAGTTTCACTCGAGAAGACATCACCTTTCCACTGTGGAGGACACCTGGCGGAGGACATGAAGATCTGCTCCAGGGGCTGCCCTCCAGTGCTTTCTGCCTCCCAGTCTCGGAGCATTCCCTCCAGAGGTGGAGAGAGCGGTTCACGTCCTAAAACCTTACTGCACTTGGTCGCCAGGGCTGAGGATCCACAAAAGCTCCTGAGAAAGTAGTTGTCTGGCCACTGACTCTCCCTGCTCTGGGCCACAGGGGCTGTCATTTGGTCCAGCTGTCTGGGGTGGACACAGTCCATGCCATTCTCCTCCATCATCACCACTCTTGCCCTTCTGGTGTGGACTCTACATGGCACAACTCTGTCTTCCTTCTGCAGGCAGGAAACAAAACACCCCATTCTGCTTAGAAAGAGAAACGTGGGAGGGCATATGAGGCCAGCTGCTTCTGACATGGCCCCTATGATCCCAGGGCCTAGTACTTATGTCCCGGTCACCCCCTCCCTTGAGTGTGGGCTGGACCCAGTGCCCTGCTTTGGAGGCAGAGAATATGGCACAGGTCAGGGGCTGACACTTTCCTGATTAGCTTACAACAGACCATGACTTCTACCTTGTCCTTTCTTGCTCTCTCTGATGAAGGCATCTGGCAGGTCATGAGATGTTCCACGGAGAGGCCCATGTGGAAAGACAGAAAGAGGGGCCCCCGCCAACAGCTCAGAAGGAACCGCATGTGCCAACCACCATCTGAGTGAACTGGGAAGCAGCTCTTCCCCAATTGGGCCCTGAGATGAGCACAGCTGTGAGAAACTCAGAGCCAGGAGACCAGCTAAACCACATCCAATTTTTCAACCCACCAAATCTGTGAGATAATGAATTTTTGTTGTTGTTGTAAACCACTAAGTTTGGGTGTAATTTGTTCTGCAGCAGTAGATAACTGAGACAGGCCAGGAACTGAAACCACTAAACTTAGGTTGCCAGACAAGTTCCTTTAGAAAAATCCTGATCAGCTGGCAGGTGAGAGTTTCCCGCATGGAGGCAAACTTGTTCGGTTAGTCATGGAGCCCCGGGCCTGGCGGCTCTGATCTGGACCTCCTGGTGGCAGGGGGTCCAAGAGTCTGAGTGGATTGTGTCCACTGATCCCGTTCCTCCAAGAGCTGCTCTTCCAGGAGCGTGTTTGGCAGGGAACTTGTTTCGTTTGCACAGAGAAAACTTAACGTTGAAGGTGAAAATGGAGCTCTCTTAATCCGTTTAGCAGAGTCATATTGATAAAATATGTATTGAGAACATCTTATGTACCAGGAATGATGCAGTATCAGGGACAGAGCAGGCTCACAATAAACATTTATTGACTAATGGAGCAGCAGCAGTTATACTAATATGCTAGAAGTATTAGTAATAGTAGCAGCAGCAGTTATAGTAATAGTAGTAGTAACAATAATAGCAATAGTAGAAGCAAAATAGTAGTAGTTAGAGTTGTAGGAATAACAGCAGCAGCAGCAGTAATAGTGGCAGTAGTAATAAAAGCAACTAACATCTGCCCAGTGCGTCCTCTCCTGCCAGGTACTAGACCAAATAACTCACATTATTTGTCTTATTAATCCTCACAATAACCCTTTGAGACATACATTGTTATTTCCATTTTGTAAGTGGGAAACACAAAGCTTGAAGAATGAAGGTAACTTTTTGAGATCCCACCTCACCGGGAAGAATAAAACCAAGCACCCAGATTCTGGCTCCACAGCCTGTTTCCAGATCTGTAGCCAGTGTCCCCACCCTACACGGTGCCGGGAAGGGTCGCGCAGAGGTAGGTGACGCTCGGAGGTGGCTCCCTAGAAGACCTGCCTTTTCAAAGCCGGTAGATGCCCAGGACAGTGGGAAAGCCAGTCCTGGTGAGATCAGGTAGCCTGGCGTCTACTCGCTTGGCCTTCCCGGCATTTTGCACAGCATGATGAGAATCTCTGGTCCCCACTTAACCATTGCAAGAAACACCCCATGCTATCTCTGCCTGTCTCTCACCATTAACAGATCCCAAGCGGCGAGCTTCAAAAGGGAATTCCTTCCCCTCTCTTAGTTCTGCAGGACACTTGGCTCTTGAGAGAAGTGGGCCAGGATACACCAGCCACAGAGGTGCTGGCAGAAGAGGCTCCCACTCATTTCAGGTCCTATCGACACCACTTTCCCACGTCCAAAACATCTAGGAACACTTTTAGGAAACTTAAAAAACCCCAAACACCTTCTCAAGATAAGGAATATTTCAGACGGGGCCTAAAAATAAAATACAATCATCCTCTGCATTTGCTAGGCGTCAGACCGACCTGTTTGGATTTTGCCTCTGAAAAAATGCACTGGCCGTATGATCTCAGGAAGGAGCAATTTTAATCTCTGACGTTCCATTTATTCGTCTCTAATGACACTGTCCAGTTCGGGAGGCCCTAGAAACATCCGCACTGAACTTCAGAGGCTCAGTGTAAAAATATCACCATATGCTCATGATACAGTTATCATTGCTACGCTTTCATGAATCACTTTAGTATTGATTATATGAGGAAATGATAATATTTTGGATAGTTTAGGTTTAAATAAAATATGTTATTACAAAATAAAAATAAGCCAATAGTAATCTGGATTTAGCCAGACTGCGCTTAATACACTGAACATCCAGGCTTGGGTGGAGGCTAACTGGGGCCCAGACAGAAGCTGCACAACCCACATGCAGACCATGCCACATGGACGGACGATTCCACAGAGGCTGAGCGAGCAACTTAATCTTCTGAATTCCTTCTGTTTTAACCACCAATTTCATCACTCTAGGCAGAGTGAATTAAAACTTAAAAAAAAAAAAAAGATCTCTAGTGGAGAACTAGATCAAAGGCAGCTGAACTTGGTCTGTGGCAGGGCAGGATAAATATTATTTCATGGCTCAAACAAATCTTTCTGGCTGCCTGGGCAAGGCATGCAGATAAGGCACTTTTATGTCTTTTCTCTCCACTCCCAAGGTCACACAGCTACTAAATGGCAGAATCAGGATTCAAAGCAAGTCTCTGCGATAACCCAAGTCCACGACTCTGGGGATCACCCAGCCATACCTTTTATGCTGTGCTCCTATACTTTTTGTTCAACTGTCAAACTCCTAGAATTTTTCTAACTTTCTTGATGAGGGAAGTTTCAATCAGCCCCTGCCACCTTTAGAGTTTCCACTGCCATCATAGATCTCTCCCAATTTGAGATTTCTTGGAGAGGGTTTTCCAAGCAGACAATTCCAGGGATGCTGCTGCATCTATTCTCCACACTGCTCTATCCCTGATGATGTTGTGCAGTGTAAAACCTGTACAACAGGTCAGAGCACACAGGGCCCAGGGAAAAGAAGGCCAAATCATATCAAAAGAGTGATTCAGACCCAGGGGTGAAGCATTTGTCTCAGCAGACTGAAATGGCCACCCACTCCTATCCTCCCCTTTCATTCCTGATGAATAGAGAGCAATGTTCTGAGTCAAAATCATGCCCCATCATCAACTTAAATATTAGTCTGGGCTTCTCCTCAATCTAGTTAACACGAATGCACTTAACCATTCCTTCAGATGACCCCTTCTGTGACGTGCTTCTCAAATCTTTCTTTAGGTAAAGTAGTCAGAATCCAAAACTTACTAACAGAAATCACTTCTGGCACTTTGATCGTAAAAGAGTCTGTGAAGTTTATAAACTTCATCTAAAAGTGTAATGAGACTTACATCCTAGCACAAAAATCTCTAAACCTATATATGCAAGTGAGATTTCTTTAAAATGTATAGGGCTCTCTAGATAATTACTTTTAATGATTGCATGACCTTTTTGTTAAATATTCTTTAAAGTGATAAAAACCTGTTTTATTTTTGAGGTTCTATTTGATTTGGGGAGAAGGTAATCAAGGAATGAAACAGTGAGATGAAATAACGAGACTGTTTTTCTTGTGCAGCTTATCAATAGCCTCCTGAAAATTCCAAAAGATGTTTTGAAATATATTTTGAGGGATAGCATCATCTTGAAATCAGTATGATTCTTGTAAAGAAAAGTAGTCATTAGAGATATAAAAGTGAGACTTAATGTAATATTTTATTTCTTTTTAGCCTCATCTGTCAGGAGAGGATAATTCACAGTTTTTGGTGTTAGGCTCTCGATTGCATGCTAAGGAATATGAGGTAAAAATAAATGAAAATGACTGCCCCAAAATGCTAAATTGAGCTCTGTGGCTTGGCGTAAAATTTAGGGCTTATGTTTAAAAACTTATTTTTAAAATAAAAGTAATTCAGGGCAGGGAGAAACCACTGAAAACACAGTCGCTCTGCCAACTCCAGCGCCTGACTGTTGAGCTGCCTGGCAACCGAACGTTCAATAAACTGCCAGTGCCAAGGGACGGCCATAAGCGTCTGTGCACACACGCTTGTCTAGAGCAGTGTTTATTATGGGCACAGGCCGGGGTCACTAATCTATCTGCAGGCTTGACCCTGGGAAGCCTCAGAAGGAGCAAAGTGTCCCTGCTGCCGTGGACAGAGCCATTGGAGGGGCCAGACACTAAAGCCCCCGGCAGGCCTCCGACATCTAGGGAAACAAATTTCCCAAATGGACCAGCCAGATAAGCCACCCCGCTTTTCCCAGGGCAGTTAGGGGAGAAAGGCTGGGGGAGTCTCACTGGGAAGCCCCCTCCGCAGGGATAGAAACATTTGGGGAAGAGGCTGGGTGGAAGTGGAGGTTTCTCCCTGACACCAGAACTATTTGCATGAGAAAAAATACACAGCCAAGAGTGAGGAGACCTCAACTCTAGGCTCTGCCCTCTGCAGTTGATTTTGCATGCCTGGCACTTGGTATTGGTAAATGTTAGTTATTACAGTATTATCTTGAAGCCCATGTTTTCTGCATCTGCAAAATGAGCTTCATGTATTTGATTTTGATTTTCTCCAAGGTTCCTCCCAGTTAGGGAATTTGGAAACAATTTGCTGCTTGATGATGGTCATTTTTATACAATAGCCTGGAGTTTGACTGAATTAAGCTTTTCCCCTAAGCCAGTTGACTTGTGTGAATGTGGCCCAGATATGTCCCAGTCAGAGCCAAGCGGGGTCTGAGACACCGATAGAAGCAGGCATTGGGGGTGCTCTGTGGGTGCAGAGCCAGACTGATTTGGGAGATGATGCTTAGTAAATTTCTAAATGGAACTAATTATTTAGCGAGAGTATAGGAAGAAAATCAATGAGCACAAGAGAAAGAAAAGGAGAAAAAGGAAAAGAAGAAAGCAGAACCACAAAGCAAGTAATGCAAACAACACAACACATGAGGAGACAACCTCAGAGAATGGCAGAAAAGCTGGTGAAGATTTCCATTTACGAAAGTTAATCATTAATAAAGTGCACCAATCGCTTGTTCAGCTTGGACGGCATCTGTCAGTTTTCCCAGCCTCAATTTATTGCCGTTTCTTTAATTAGAATCATTGAAAAAGAAATGTGCCTGAGTGGTATAAGCAAATGAGCATGGTCTCACTGCATGGATTAAAACTAGGCAAATGAACTGAGGGGCCCTCACTGGAGAAATTGATCTAGAATAGGAGTTTCTCAGTGTGGAGCAAAGTTTAGAGACATTTTGGTTATAACAACCCAGGGGTAGGGAATAATATGATCGTCTGGTGGGTAGAGGCCAGGGGTGCTGCTAAATCTATTGCATTGCAGAGGGCAGTCCCCCACAACAAAGAATTGCCCAAATGCCAACAGTGGCAAGGCTGGAAAACCCTGGCTTAGGCTGACAGTTCCTGCGAAAGATGTTACACTATGATCCTGGGGAGGGGGGCGGTTAGGATTTTCACTGCCACGGGTAGCAGCATTTTAAACGCTGCTGGAGACCCTTGAACCTGGTAGTTTCCTGAAAAATCTGGGGAGGCCTGACTCCCCCCTGCACAGGGTTGGCTCTTTCACATGCCAGTGGGGTCCTCCAAGGGACAATAAAGCACCCACCAGGTAAATTCACACCCAAAGTTTATAAACCGAAACTATTTGATGCTGAAGATGCATATTCATGAAAACTGCTCTGTGATGACATTTGAAAACCCATTTCCCCCTAGAAGGAAGAGGTTAGAGACGGTGGAAACGAGGAAGTCTGCAGGTATCTTGGGGTGCAAGCCAAACCACAGGAGCCGTCTGGGGAGCTCGTGAGTCTAAGGGGATGGCCCTCTGCCTTATCGGGGAGTTGGAAAGGGCCCCACAAATGTCCTAAATTGCCTCTCAAAAAGGTCAGGCGGAACTCGTGATCCAAGGACAAGGCTGAGACAGAAAAGATCAGTTAGCAATGGGAGACTGGAAAGTTCTAGATAAACCTGATATTATTTTAGGATCAAAAAACATTGCCCACAGGAGCTGGAAGCCTGCAGTTAGAACTTGGATACGTTCCCCAGAGAGACATTTTCGGCACCACCCCAGCTTCTTTCTCAGATTAGCCGGTTTCACCAGGTGTCCCCGAGCTTCCTTTGTCCGCACGCCTTCAGCTGGCAGGGCCACGTGGGTCCCCTGCCACGCATGGGTCCGGTCCCGGCAGAGTCCCCAAGCTCACCTGCCGCAGAGAGGAGCGGGGCTGGGCTGCGAAGCCTCGCTCAGGAGTGCCACCTACTGGACGAAGGGAAGAGGGCAGAAGATGTGTCACAGGAGGCTCTCAAGGAATTGAAAGGTGAGCAGACGGGAGTGATTTTGTTCATAACGCCAAACTCTGATCGGAGCCATATTTTAGGATGATTCACTAGGGACCAGGTTTAATATAGTCGGTTCTATCTTGATTTTTTTCAAATTACCCTAGATCAGCTATCAAAAGCCAGGGTCAGGGCCTGCCTGCAGATTGCAAGAAGAGATTTTGAGGGCTGCCAGCATAACCGAGGAGCCTGGCTGGCTGAGAGGGCTGGAACCCGGACGGGGTAGAGTCACTGTATGCTGCTGGGGTCACCATTCCTGATCCCGGTAAGGGAAACCCAGCAAGATGTTACAAACATTTTTTTGTATCACAGAAATTCTGTCCGTGGGTCTGTTGACTCATGATCACCCTGAGCCAGTCCAGGAATCTGGAAATTGAAATTTTGTTCATCTTTGCTAAGGTGTCACCATTTCCAGTGAGGACCCTAATTTCAAAAATCTTCTGTTTAGCAAATTTTTAAAAATTAAAAAAAAACAAAACACGTGAAGCCCTGCCCTTTGTAGGCCTAGCGTATTCCCAAATGGGAAAATAAAGTTGCTAAGGACATGCTTGATGCAGAAGCCTCCATTCACACTTTACCTGGGGGGGAAAAGGCTCAGGCTGCCAGCTACTGCTGTTACTTGGCCACTCTCGTAATGATTTCTTAGTGTGTTCCCTCAGGTGCCAGACACTCATCTAGGCACATCAGCTTTCTAGTTTAATCCTCAGAACATCCTGCCACTCAGGGATTGCGCCCATGTCTGCTATGGAACTGGGGAAATTCACGGAAGCTGAGTGGCTTGAGTGGGTGAGCTCCTTATTGCTGGACCCCCTCACCTCCCGGATATGGGGTCGGGCTATGGGGGAAGGCTAAGGAATTTCGGCGGGATCTAAATGGAGTCATGACAGGGTGGTCAGTGGGGCTTTTGTGGCAGACCAGGTTGGAGCACTGCCATGGAATCCCCTTCCTTCCCAGAACTCCTGGGCGGGGGCCGCCTGGTAGAAATTCCCCACCACCCCACATGGCGGGCCAGGAGAGGTAGGGGGCATCATGGACTTGGGACCACCATGGAAGGAGAGGCAGAGGGACAAGGATTAAATAGACCACAACCCAGGTGGGGGCCATTCTTTTATCTCATTTTATGAGAAAACATGGGCGTTGTATAAATAAACAGTTCAGATATTTGGCCCCTTGTGAATAAATATTAAGACAGTAAATGCCCACTCGTTAAGTTTGTACATTAAACCTCAAGCCTCTAACAAATTGAGCTACAATAATTAAGTCTAATGGAGAGAACAGTAGATGGAGGGGAAATGTGTTCCAAAACCTCACTGGTTTTCTTTCCCCAAAAGAACACCGGGCCAGAGTGGAGGCAGAAATGAAGAAAGACCACAAGTAATGCATTTTCTGTTCTTACCTCCATGCCTTATTGAAAACTCTACTCGCTGTTCCTCCAGTAAGTTCCTTTCTGCAACAATCAGGCTACTGTCCCTGAAACTTGGCAAAAGCCCTTGACATAACCAACAGCAAGAGAAATGTTTGAACAGCTCTGTTAATATGGCAACAGAGGCTTATTGTTACCAAAAAGACACTCGCTGCAAAGCTGCTGCCACTTCCCCGGGCCTGCCCTTTCTACTCGGAGGACCTTCCGCCTGCACAGACCAAGGCCCCAGATGGCCCAGGAATTAGCTCTCACCCAAGGACAGGGACCACAGAACACAGGGATTTAGAGTCTGGGATTTGCAGTAGGCTAGAGCTGGGTTTGAGTCCAGATTCTCTCACAGCATCTGTGTCCAGGGAGAGATTGCTTAATATTTTTAAAGCCTCATGTACTTAGCACCTTACCTAGCAGGTAGTAAGCACTCAATAAACAGCAGTGCTTTTTTTCCCCCTTTGATTTTTTTAAAAATTGGAGTTATAATATGTACATAGTCAAGTGTGTGGATCTTAAGTGAACAGTTTGATTAATTTTTTACATCTCTAAACATCATCCTTCCTTGTGATATTTACCCCCTCAAAGATATCAATTTTCTGGACATATATCTCCATAGATGCACGCTGACTGGTCTTCAATGTTATGGACATTTAATAATATGGCCTTTGCTCTTTTGTGTCTGATTACTTTCTTGCAATAGTATGCTGTCTGTGTAACACCACTTTGTTCTCTGTTATTGAACAGTATTCTCTTGTATGAATCCACCACGATTTCTTTATTCTTTCTGCTGTTGATGGAAATTTGGGTTATTTCCAGTTGGGGGCTACTAGGAACCAAGCTGCCCTGAACCTCACGGTAAATGTCTTTTTTTAATTTTTTATAAGGATAGTCTATAAAGTCTGTTTCCCTCATTACTGGTGGACCAACTGTTCCAAAACCATTTTTCTCTTCTGCTTTTCTCATCTATCACTTCAGGGAGTATATTCAATAATGACTGCAGCAATTTCTAATTTATTCCACTGTTGCTGTACCTTTTCTGATATGCATTATTTAAGTTCAAAAGAAAAGGATTGGCATAGGAAGCTGGAGAATCCTACATCAGTACTTGCAAGGAGTTCTTAGGAAAAAACCCACAGATATAAAACCATTTACTTTGATTTAAAACATGCATGACAATTGTCTGCCCTTTCTTTCAACAAGTATTTCTGTAGGCTAAACTGTAAGACAAGAAATGTGCTCTGTGGGAAAAAAGAGACTATTCTGATAAGAATCTTGCTGTCAAAGCTTATGATCAATTACAGAATAGAATGTGACAACTGAGGTTGGCATAAAATCCTGTGAAGTTCAGGAATCATCTTTCTCAAACTAATCGTCTTTCTAAAGCATAAAACCGTCTAATAGCTCCATATTTCTAGTAAATATAGTAAGGTGGAGTTTACATCTGTTAATCAAGAGCTTATGGAGACACTATACAAGGCAATGCATTGCACGTTTTAAAGAATATGAATTTGAAAATGTTCCCAAAGACTGGGTTTATTTGATAGAGATTCTCTTTCAATTCATTTGCACAGAAATAAATCTTTTCTATTTTGTTCTGTCCTTAAAGTCAAATAAAAACCCCATTTACCTGAGGTTCTTTTGAGGCCACAGAGGAATGACATTTAGCTTTCTTTAAGTCACAAATAAATGGAATGCATTTAGGCTAAAGGATGCAAGAACAAAAAAGGAAATTCTACTGGAAGCTAAGAAAAGTTTAGTTGAGCTTTCTCATCTTATCTCTGACATGACGCCCTTGAAAGCAATAGATGGTGTTCCAGCACATGACAGAGAGGTATACATGGGTGGAAAAGATGCAAGTGAAGTAACAATAAAAGATATTCTTTGGTTATATAATATTTTCCTTCATGGTGTATTTTTCCATATTTACACGCATGTGTAAGTTTCAGAGACTTTCTGCTCAAAACATAAGTGACTCTCAGGTACAGTGCAAAAGAAAAATCTCAGCTTAATATCCAGAATTTATAAAGAATTCTACAATTCAACAACAAAAAGACAAACCATTTTGTTGTTGTTGTGTTTTTTGTTTGTTTGCTGTGCATTAGCAAATGCACAAAAGCTTTGAGTAGACATTTCTCCAAAGAAGACATAGAAATGAACAATAAGCCCATAAAAAGATACTAAACATTATTAGCCAATAGGGAAATGCAAATCAAATCATAAAGAGATAACACTTCACATCCCCTAGGATAGCTAATTACTTAAAAACCAGAAAACTAATGTTGGCTAGGATGTGGAGAAATAGCAGCATTTGTGCATTGTTGGTACAACTGCAAAGTGGTGAAGCTGCCGTGGAAAACAGTTTGGTTTTTTTTCAGAAACTTAAATATAGAATTACCATGTGACCCAGCACTCGTACTTCTAGGAATATACCCAAGAGAAGTGAAAACAGGGACTCAGACAGGTACTTGCACACCAGTGTTCATAGCAGCATTATTCACAGTAGCTAAAAAGTGAAAGCATCCCAGTATCTGTCACCTGATCTATGGAAAAAGTAAATGTGGTATATCCACAATGGACTATTATTCAGCCATAAAAAAAAGCAATGACGTTCGGATACATACAACCACAAGGGTGAATCTTGAACACATCATGTTAAGTGTTAATAAGCCTGACACAAAAGGACAAATACTGTATGAACCCAGTGATATGAAAAACTTAGAATAAGCAAATTCATAGTCAGAAACTAGAACACAGGTTGCCAGGGGCTGGGGGAAGGAAGGGAGAAGAATGCAGAGTTATCACTTAATAGGCACAGCATTTCTATTTGGGGAATGGAGAAGTTCTGGTAATGGATGGTGCTGATGGAAGCACAATATTGTGAATCTAATTAAAACCACTGAATTGTATGCATGAAAGTGATCAAAATGGGAAAATTTGTGTTGTATATCTATTACAACCATAAAAATGAAAAGGAAATTTAAAGCTTAAAAAATGTTTAAAAAACAATCACCCCCTCCTTCCCCTCATGTCCCTTAAAAAAATCAGTATTACGGTCCTCGTGAGACAGTAGGAATTGACTTTTGTTAAAACCCGTTAAAAAAATTTAATCTTTAAAAAACAAAATTAAATTAAAAATGTTTAATTTTTAAAAAACAATCCCTCCCTCCCTTCCCTCATATCCTTTAAAAAAAAATCAGTATTACAGGTCTCCATGAGACAGCAGGGGGAGTTGGCCTTTCCTATCAATTCTGTAAGTCTAGAAACTGTTAAGTGAATGCTGCTTTAAATATAAATATTTATGCGTCAAGTTTTGATATTTTAACAAAGAAAATTGCCTGTATATATGAAAATAAATCATAATGAAGATCTAACAATTCCTGCTAAATTGAGTGGTATCACTTTATAAAACCCCCTTTCACAGCAGAGCTCTTTGCTCTGCCCTGGGGTTGGGACCTCATGCCTGGGGTGGGGTGGGGTGGGGGAGCCTCCCTTGCCTCTGCCCACAGGGTTTCCATTGACATAGTGGGAACCCTGGATTCCAAATATATAACCCCCAAGCAGGTCAGTTAAGGAGGCCTGTGACAAAGGGGAATCTGTCTTTAAAATTCCAGCATGTGACAGCTCCCAGGAGAGAGAGTCACAGAAACCCCATTACTCAATCCCCTGCTCTAATTAGTCCAGTGAATAGGTCTTAATTAGTAAAGTCGGTTCACAGCAGCATCTGCAAGTTTCTACGTAGAGCTGTAGTGATGTTTCCATCAACAGAAGATTCCTTTTTAACTTGAACTTTAAACAAACAATAATGAAGAGATGAATGCAGTGTAACCTCACTCCGGAGCAGGGCAAAGCTCTGGAGAGGCAGGTGGGTGCTTCTAGGGCAGGGCCCACTCGGGTTTAGGATCCCCAACACAGTTCTTGGCTTCACTGTCCAATGCCACGTTCAGTCATCAATCGATACCTGTTTGGTACATGAGTGCAGGACATGTGTCGCTTCCCGTTGACCTGTCCCAGAGGTTTGAAATGTCACTTCACTTGAGGGGTTAAGCTGTGGTCCCAATAAAGTGGGAGGGTCCCTAGTGAAGAGGGAAGTTAAGGCAGTAGACCCATTTCAACAGGATGGCTAGTTAGCAGCAGGTTTTTGATAGGAAGGTGAAATGAGGGGGGTTGGGGAGGGGGGAATGGGATGGAAAACATGATGGCAAATGAAAGGGTCTGGGCATTAAAAACAGCGAGAAGGGCACTCTCAGAGGACAGATGGGGCATGATTCACCACTCCTATGGGGCTCAGCATCAGCCCTTCAAGTGCCTTTTGATGAAGTTGATAAAGCTGAGCCTTCTGCTGACTGTGTCTGTAAGCAGATGGGTGTATCATCATGACCCCCCAGGTTCCCATGACTGTCTTATGAGGGGGACATCATGGGTTAGCACAGTCAGCCTGAAGGCTCAGATGGGCTGCCCAATGCGGCACTGGCAGTGAGTGGGGACCCCTGCACCCCACTGCCCACCACAGCAACACCAGAAGACCCCGAAGGCCAAGGGCATGCGGGCACAGGGTCCGCAGGGATGGCTGAAAGTACTTCCTTTATTCCTGACCCAGCGTCTGCCGCAATCA
Source organism: Myrmecophaga tridactyla (assembly GCA_004026745.1). NCBI lineage: Eukaryota > Metazoa > Chordata > Mammalia > Pilosa > Myrmecophagidae > Myrmecophaga > Myrmecophaga tridactyla. The sequence continues at coordinate 32,937 of PVIY010024672.1, forward strand.
TATCCTGAGAGGAGGCGACAAGTAAAACTTTGTCCCCACTCCTGTTTCCACTGAAATCAAGGAGCAGGCTCCTGGCATCAGATGCCCTGAGATCAATAGTGAACTAAGAGTGTCCCTGTCGATGTGCCAACCAGCTGCTGCCAAGCTTCCTACAAAATCCTTTCTTCCATGCCAGTTACGCCATGGAATGGGCCTGGGAATGAAACCCTTGTCATCACACGCCCAGGAAAGGTCCAAACCTGCCTTGTGGCGGCAGGTTCCAGCACAAGCTTCCACGTTAGACAAACTCACATTTGGGGTGGTTGGGAGAGAGGAGCAGTTTAGACCCAATTCAGCCTCTTCTTGGCTGGGACATCAGGCAATGGATTAATGTGTCTTCTACTTCAGCCAGTAGACAACTGACAATGTGCAGCACTTCAGAGCACAGAAATGATTTTTATTCATTATCCCATTAGATCTTCAAAACAATTATGAGAGCTAACATCCCAATACTGTAATTAAGAGAACTAAAAGGTTACACAGCTGGCCTGGCATCGCCCAGGCAACAAGCCACCACCATAGCTGAAACCCAAGCCCTGCTGACTTCTGCTTTTTATTATTACATCGACGTAATATAATTAGAGGGGCTTGACTATAGTTGCGCATGCCCACCACTTCGCTTTAATCACTGTTGACGTCCTGGCAGATTTGCTTCACCTATTTTTGTTTTGCTGAAGTCATTTCACAGACTTCCTACCATTTGTCCCAAAATGGTTACTGTGCATCCCTAAAAACCGAGGGTGCTCATGCTTCTGACTGCAAACCCCGTGCACAGTCCAATCCACCAGCACGTGGGACCCGCCTTCTGGACCCGCTCCCGCAGCATGGGTGGCAGCCCGGGATTGCAGGGTCTCTGAGCCCCTTTGCAATCTAACATTTCTGGACTCTGGTTTTTTGAGCCAAAGCACCATTCCCCGCCACTGCTTTGGAACACCCTTCTCTCCTTGCATTTTGAAGTCGTCCGCGCTCCCGTTCTGGACTCTAGCACTTAAATAGCTCCTCAGCAGGGAGCTAAGAAGCAAAGGAGGTGAGAGCCGGGTGGTGGCGCCGAGAAGCTCCAGCCAGTTTCCCACCCCATGCCAAGCGTGCCCTTCTGGAAGCAGAGACGCAGGGGCGCAGAGCATTTTTGAAAAGAGCGGGCATGTAGAATTACAGGCATAGTACTGAAGTAGTTATCTCAAAAACAAGAGCTTTACGGGTTATTCTTTACACACGTTTTATGATTTAAATTTGAACTTTTGGAGCTCTGTAATTTTTGCGGTATTAGGGCCTCTAAAGGACCACCCTAGCGGTCGCTAGTTCAGGGAACTGGGAATTAGCTAAGTTGTTCCCAAGAAGGCTCAGCCCTTCGAGAAGCTCTCAGAGAGGTTTACGAGGCTGAGACTTTCTGTAGCTCTCACAGTTCTGCATCAGTAAACAAAGGGATGTACCGTGACGAGCCTCCCCCAGCCCACGGGCCGGGTGTGGAGTGCCCCACTGCATGGGCCGGGACGTCCAGCGGGAGTGGGCTTGCTGGAGGAACCTCGGGATTCGGGAAACTTGAGTGCGAGCAGCAAGTATCGTGACAGTGGGCAGGAAAGTGGTGGCTTTATCCTCACAGCTCCTGGGCAAGCTCTTGGCCTGGAATGCCACCGGGGGGGGGGTCCCTAACATCCTCACACAAACCCCTCCTTGACGGTAGCTTGAAAAGCACCTCATGTGTCAAATCTGGGTGCACTCAGGATGCTGGATGCCCCTCCTGGGGCTCTGGCCCGGACACACTGTTTCTGTGGCCATGGCATGCTACAGTCCTGGACCAGAGCCCTGGACAGGGGGCTGTACGTCTTGGCCCACCGCAGCCAGCGCACTTTATACCATCCAGAGAATCTATACCAGACGCTGCCTTGAAAACTCCGGTCTTGAGAAGCATTTTATTGATCTGGCAGATGATTAAAAGACAACAGAGATGAGCTCAAGTGAAGTTTTGGCTTTTCCAGCCTGAAAGCGAATCTGCAATCTCCTTGGGGCCTCATTAGGCCTGTCTGCTGCTGCAGAAGAAGCAGATGGCTGTTCAGTGCAATCAGTGTCCTTGGCGCTGTCCCGTCCAGGTCTCCTGGCTCGATTCTACTCACAGCCAGGCGCCCTGGGGACCCACTTGGGATCCGGGCATGCCAACCCCTTCTTCCCAAATCATGCCCCTCCTGGAAGGAACCCAAGCAGTCCATCAGGGACTCTGTCCTCTTTGTGGAATGAGGGGGCCAATGATTGGAATGGCTGCAAGGTTTTAAGGCTTCTCCAAGAGAAAACGGGGGAAAATTTGGCTCACATGCATCCCAAAGACAGCTGAGCATTTTCAGCAGCAGGGAGAAGGGGTAGAATTGGGCCTGCTGCGTGTGAAGTTCCCTGGAGTTCTCATCTGAAACAGACATGGCAGCTGCCAAACACTCTGAATGGCCTGTGCCCTGCCCCACAGCACCTTACTTGGGCTTGTCACGGAGAAGAAATTTGATGGCTTTGGGGAGAATTGGAGGAGGCTCACTGCTCAGGCAGCAGATTATTTACAACCTGGTCCTGATGCCAGGATTTTTACAGCACTGGTTTGGTGGACAAAAGCACATATTAAAAGCCTAATGTAATGGCTCATGTTGGCAGTGAAATACAAGCAGATTGGATTTCAGCAGGACACCTATGGCAACCAGGCATGCTTCAATCTGATTAAAGACTGAGCAGCCCTCCACTGGAACAAACTGTGTACTGCCCAGACCAGCAGTAGGAGTGCTTTCACAGCCGATGAACGCTGACAATTCACTTCTTCAAAGCAAACATCCCCTTCCTCCCCTTATCCACTTACTGACACCAGTGGCGGGATTAGGCGTGCATGCTCTTTTTTAAACAAGTCTCAGCACACCGGCCTGAGCTACCAAGGAAAGCTGATTCTGCTTAGGAAACCTTGAGCAACAAAACCAGTGAAGACCTCAATTCCCTTCCTTCCTTCAAAATCCTCTGCAAAACATGCTTACTGAGGAAAAAAAATGCTTTGTTCCAGAAAAGATGTGATAAGCACAGTAAGATAGTGTTGCAGAGAAGGGAACTTACTCTGACAATTTTATGGAGACTAGAGTTCAGGTAAAATGAGCCTCCTTTTAGCCTCCCCCCACTCCACACCCCTTGCAGTCCCACTGTTTTTTGTCAAAGATAGTTGTGGTTACAGCTCATTGATCATCCATCACCCAGACAGATTCGGGGAGAATGCTGATAGCATCGGGGCTGTAGGGGGCAGGCGGCAGGGGCAGGGTGGGCTTGTCCTCTCCAGCTGGGTCTGCAAGGTGGCTAGCAGAGAGCCTGCCATTTCTCGGCTTTTTTCCATTAACTGAAAGCCCATGTCCTATACCGGGCCTGAAATCAGTAGGGTAAGCTCTCAAACAGTGGGGCCTTTAATAACTGAATATAGCAGCAATCCCAGTCTATCTAAAGTGCTGGTGCAATGGAAAACAACCAGATGCAACCGGCACGCTTGAGTTAGGCATTTAGCTATTGTGTTGACTTACACCCTGAATGTGCAGATTCTGTTTCAGGAGGTCAGCTAAAACCATCTGTGATTTAAATTGGGGCATACTAAACACACATGCATGCACACACACCCAGAGGCAAGGCATGCAGTGATTTACATACACATCAGCCATAATTTCTGAGCCCAACATAGGACCATCTGGTGTGGTACCTAAAAGTATTATTATTATGTGTCAAGGGAAAAATAAGTGGATAATAAATTGAAATTTAAAGTTCCCCAAATCAGAAATTCCAACTAACAAATATTCACTTTCCTCTTAACACAATAGAGCAATCTCAAACCACATTACATGAAGACCCAAGAACAGTTTTTAAAAAGAAGTGTTCACTAGTATCTTAAATAGTAGAGAGAGAAAATCCACTTCTTTTTAGAGCTGATAACTTGGAGACCATAAAGGTGAGATGTTATCCCATGTCAGTTAGGGTAATGGTAATATGCGTTTCATTACCCACCACCAGCACCTCCAACCCAGTCAAAGACCCTCATTTCTTCCCTCGGACATTGGCCCTAATAGATAGATCCAGGCCTACAGTGACCCTGCTTCCTTGACTGGGTCTCTCCATCAGAGGGGGAGAGGGAGAGGAGAGGTTCAGATGGTGGGGGTGGGGTCGGGCTGCAGAGCTGTGCATAAGGCGTTTGATTTCCTCATTTGGGGTCAGGGCCTGCTAGCTGGAGTTAGCTGGAATCTTGTGCATTTTCTGAATCAGTCTAGGAGGGGCTTGGGTGAGTTGCGGGGCTTTTTCACTTTTTTTTTTTTAACTATTACGAGACGATTTCTGGGATAAATGGCGCTCAAACCCCTTCCTGCTTCCCCGCTGCGTCAGCCAGCGTGTTCACCTGGCTGGGCCCCGCGTGCCCGGAGTGGCTGACATGCATTAGGAGTGCTTCTACTTGGCCTCGTTAAATGTCATTAAAAATGGGTTTTAAAGAAAGTCACAGTAATCTCAGGGATCAAAGTACCCAGAAGTTCGTCTGTAAGCAGGAGCATTTACAGACAATCTTAGCAAAATATTAAGACTGCTAAAGCTGCTTACTGAGAGGGGGAACCGCTCACAGCTGGACAAGCATGCCACAATAGGCAACGGGGAGGTGTTAATTCAAGCAAAATTATTCTAAGACCGTTACCTGCAATCCTGTCAGTGTGCTTGCAAATTCCAAAGAAGATCAAGTAGGAGGGGAATTTAAATCAAAGTTTTCAAACCAAGGGGC
>PVIY010024673.1:0-37720 GCA_004026745.1 Myrmecophaga tridactyla
TTTACAGTTAAAAGTAGTAATTGTTCTTTGCTTATTTCTTTATTGTTATTAAACTTTTAATATTGTTAGCTGAAAATCTCTTGTCATACAGAGATCTGACTAACCTTGACTTGACTCAAATCCAAATAACCCAAGCCCACTCCACATGTGAAAGTGTTTGCTCCATAATTTCCTCTTTTCTGTGCCTTCATGCTCCTACAGACTCACCTGTCACTTTTCCATTTACATGTACACGTGAAAACACACACACACACACACACACACACACACAGTAAGCCAAGGTTTTGCTTTAATACCTTACCTGAAATTTAGGGAAACGTGACAGGGTGACTTGATAAAGCAGGTGGTTTCCTGCTATATCTGTCACCCACCCAGCTTTCTTTCCCTCTCCCACGATCTGCTTGCTTCTTCTGGCAAAACTACCTCTTTTTCTCATATGCTTTGGCACCAGCCAACTGTCATGCTCTGCAGGTCTCAATTCCTTGTCCAGGCTCATTAAGACACTTTCTTGAGAACGTTGGCTGTTCTCCTAAAGCTAATCCTCATGCCAGCTATAAATAGTAAAGAACTCTTCTTCTCTTCGTATACATTGGAATTATAAAGAATGAGTGGGAAGTGCACTTTCAGGGAGGAAACCTGTTACAATAAAAATAAATGGCTATTGTTTGATTAAAAATGGCACTAACCAAGGAAAAGATCGGACATGGATAGAAGAATATACATGTTTAATAGAACTAAAATAACAGGCTTCAAATAAAATGCTGGGCTTTTAAGCCCCCTTTTCCCACTCCCTCTCTCTCCCTTGTTTACTCCACCTCAATTAATGGCAGCAGGGCACATAGCTGCTCAGCCAAGCAAGCATCTTGATATCCCCTCCTCCTTCATACTCCACATTCAATAAATCAGCAATTCCTATTAGCTTTACCATCAAAATGCTTCTTCATCTAACAGTTTCCTAGAGCTCACCATTGTGACCACTCTGTGACAAAGCACATTCATCTCTAGCCTGGACTGGGGCAAATACATCCAAGCTGAAAGCCAGAGAGATATTTTTCAAATTATATTGCAGCTTCCCAAACTTACAAGCTTTTGATGGTTTCTCACTATAATTAGAATAAAATCTAACTCCTTATCATAACTAGCAAAGCCCAAAATGCCTCCTGCCTATCTCAACTCACGTCTTGCAACTGTCTCACCCTTGCCTATAGTGTTTTGTCACCCATTAAACATATGGGCTGGGTTCAAGCTTCTGTCTGAAATATAATTTCCACAAATCTTCAAATGATGGATTAAGCACAAATGTCATCTCCCAGAAATTTTTCTCCACTAAGATTAAATATCCCTGCCTTCTTTCTTATTATGTTCTATACTCCTTAGAACAATTTATATTAAACACACATATATTTTTTTGCTTATTTAATATGCATCTTCCGTGGCTAGTATATAAGATTTGTGAAATCAGAGACTTTTCTCTCATGTGTTATCTAAAGGGTACTCTGCATATTAGAGGCACATGGTAAATATTCGTGTTATAAAGAAATAAATGAATAGATAAACATGATAAAAAGTTATAAGGCATTAATCCTTCAAGCAAGAAATTGGTCAAATGTAAAGAAGCACTAGCACATTAAAAAAAAAAAAAGAAAGAAATTGAGAGATCAGTTACAGGATTTGACCAAAATATTATGGAAATAAAATAGTAGTCATATTGACTCAGATTTCCAAATGTGTTCATAATTAAGTTACTCTTCTCTACTTTTGTTATTTTTTTGTGCTGTATAGCATTACTATATGAACTATTTAAAGTATTTTTCTGGAATTAGGGGTTACTACAATTTTGGATAAATCATGCATTTTTGGTAACTGAACTTAGGAAAATGGATTCAACTCTACTATTCTTTATTCTCTATGCAGATAAAGCCTGGAAGGACAAGTAAAACCAGAAATTTCAATAAAATATCCAAAACAGTCATTCGTAGTGTTTTTCTGATGAACAGCTGAAAATCAGTGAAACTTGGAGCATTTGTGGAGACATGCAAAGAATGGTTCATTTAAACCAAGCTGACACATGCAGATATTAATAGTTCTTTTTTTAAACAAAAGGGAATCTTGCACATCTATTAGTGTTGGTTAAACAAAAGAGTAGGTATATTTTGCGTCAACTTGACCAGTTAAAAGAGCTTTAGCAATAAATGACCATCAGTTTGCTAAAATAGAGTTTGCTTAGGGATAATAAAATAAACTCTTTTTTTTTGATTTATGAGGCGGCTTTGGAAAAGGAAATTCTCTGTAAACATGTGTACTCAATGGACCATCAATAACTGTGGCCTTCTTGCTTCATTTATCTTGATCTTATCCAAGTCAAGAGTCTAAAAATAAGTGTTGGATGCCTAGAGAAGTATAAACAACATGTCATTTCAATAAACCTCTTAACAGATCTCATTTTTAAAACTTAAAACACCTACCTGACATTTAGTTTTTGCCTCAAGTATATTTATATTTAGGATGCATCTCTAAGCAATTTTTCTCAGTAATATATTTTTAGATTGCTGACAAAAAAATCTCTATTTCCTACACTGAGTACAAGACAATATTCAAGTGACAAAAAATTCTGCTTGAACTTTGAAACCAAAGAAAATTTTGTTTTGGATTAATCTATTCAGGTGCACACACTGCTGTGAGCAAAGCAAAGTGCCTGCCATCAAGGAGTTTATGTTCTAAAGGGAAGATGCCAAATTTACCAAAAATATATCAGTAATATTTTGGACAGTGGTAAGTGCTACGAAGAAAAGTAAAGCAGGGTGGAGAAATAAAGCAGGGGGTATCTCATAGAGAATAGAATTTGTTCAGAGCCTTAGAAGAAATAACGGAGCTAGCCTTCTGAGTATCTGCTGAAAGAGCATCCCAGGCAAAAATTAGTTTGAACAAAGGCTGTGGCAAACTTACTGTGTTTGTCCAACTGGCCATGAAAGAAGAGGAAGACCGAACAAGTTAGGAAGAGTCAGAGGACAGGTCAGAGGGAAGCATCAAGCCTAGTGTCATGAAGGGACTTGCAGGCCACCAGGAAGGAATGTGAGAATTTAAGGGTAAGCTGGTGTAATGGTTTGGTGCTGTCCATACCCCAGAAAGGCCACGTTCTTTTAATTCATCCCTGGGGGAACCAATCTGCTGGTGGTGGTACTGTTTGATTAGGTTATTTCAACTGATATGTGCCCCACCACATTTAAGGTGGGTCTTTATCCACTTACTGGAGTCCTCTATAAGAAAATAAAACACATACAGAAGCTAAGAAATGAAATTAAGAGAAATGAAATTCAGAGAAACACCCAGAAAAGTTTAGAGAAAATACCATAGATGGAGAAGGCTAGAAGCTGAAGCAATGAAACCTCGAAGAAGAGGCCCAGTAGATGTCATCTGACAAAGAAGCCCAAACTTCGGGTTACCCAGTCTTCAGAGGGGTTATCATCCTGTTGATGTCTTAACTGGGACATTTTCAAGGCCTTAGAATTGTACATTTGTAAGCTAAGATATCCCCATTGTAAAAGTCAACTCCTTTCTGGTATCTTATGTATCATTTCATCAGATTTAACAAACCAAAATAGGTGGTAAGCTGTAATGCAGAGGAACTGTATATATTCATATTTTAAAGGTTCACTTGGCACTTTATGCAGAAGAGACTGCAGAGTGGCACAAGGAAAAAGCATTTATAAAAGGGAGACCATTTATAAAATTATTTACATTCATCTAGTGAGATGGATAGAAGATTGGATCAATGGATTAGCAGAGAAAGTGATGAGAAGTGGTTGGAATCTGGATGTGTTTCAAAAGGATTTGATAATCAGTTGGATGAAAGAGAGAGCTCAAGGTTAGCTCAGCTGGAATAATTATTTAATTGAATGAAGGAGAAAAATTTGGAAAAGGAGAATTGTTGAAAAACAGCTACTAATATTTTCATGTTTTGGCATGGTTATGTTAACTTAGCAGATATCACTGGCAGCCTGGATGAAAGGATAATTGAAGGGTAATTATGCCATGGAAGTCAGAGATAGTGAACTGCTCTGAAGTGATTTACAAATTTATCTTCTCAGGGGCTATGATGGCAGGAAACTATTACATACCCCAAGAAAGCCATGTTCTTCTAATCCAGTCTTGTGAATGCTGACATATTGCAGGTGGGAACTTCTGATTAGGTTGTTTCCATGGAAATGTGACCCACACAGTTGTGGGTGGGGCCTTTTGATTAGGTTGTTTCTGTGGAGATGTGACCCATCAATTCAAGATGAGTCTTAATACTTTTACTGGAATCCTTTATGAAGAGAATTAAAGGTAGAAAACATAGAAAGAGCTCCGTGCTGACACAGAGAGCAGACAGATGGAATCAAGCGAAGGATGTCGAGAGAAAGAAAACACCTCAGCAGAGGCCAGAAGGACCCACAGGAGCTGAGAGAGCCATTTGAAACCAACCAGGAGAGAAGGGCCAGCAGACTTCACCATGTGCCTTCCCATGTGACAGACGAACCTGGACACCATCAGCCTTCCTTCATTGAAGGTATTCTCTTGTTGGTGCCTTAATTTGGACATTTTCACAACCTTATAAAAGCCAATCAATTTCTGTTATACTGCATTCCCACAGCTTTAGCAAATCAAAACAGGGGCCATTTGTTTACATGTAAAAGGGTAAGAAAGACAGAGCCAATCATTTACATTCCAAAGGGTTAGAAACAAGCTATGGACCTTCTCATAGAAGATCTGTTTACATGAGAAAGAAAAGATCTCTTCACCTGTCTCCAGAGGGTAGGGAGCAGTTCCTGTAATGTACCCAGTTACATAATTTCAGGGTTCCTCCCCTGTAGCATGAGCCCCCTCTGTATGTGTAGGGCGGCATCTGCACTCATTGCATAGCCCAAGGGAGAAATCAGGAGTGGAGAGTTGGCACTGCTGTCGCTATAAGCAAATAGCCAGATTTCTAATTCAGAAGACTGTGTGCTCTCAGGTTAAAATAAATACATACATATATTAAAAACTTCTCAAAAAGAATGTCAAGTGACTGGTTGGCAATTAAGGATATATTTACCTAATTTCCAGTGAATATCATAATTGATGATTGTTCGTTCTGAAATCTTTCTTTTGGCTGCTTTTCTATTTTCTTTTCATGAGTCCTTAATACATTTGTTTGTTTGGGTTGGTTTTGATTTCATTTTCTCTATAGATTTTTAAACATTATTTTAAGATAAATTTTACTTTATCAAAACAGTATATTCATAGAATTTTTCATTCAAATAGTACTAAAGCTTATCACAAAACCAACAAAAATTTTTTTTCCTGATCTCTTTTTTCACAAGCCTCATCCTCAGAGGCAAGCATCCCAAATTATTTTAACTGTTTCTTATGGTATTTTCATACTCCATATTTCCAAATATGTGCATCCTGCTTGTGCTGGTTTGAATCTGTTGTGGACCCCAGAAAAGCCAAGTCCCTTAATCCTCATTCAATATTGCTGGGTGGGAGCTTTTTGATTGTTCCCATGGAGATATGACCCACCCAATTGTGGGTGGTAACTTTTGAGTAGATGTTTGCCATGAAGATGTGTCTCTACCCATTCAAGGTGGGGTTGCCTACTGGAGCTCTTTAAGAGGGAACCATTTTGGAAAAGCTTTAGAGCCCATGCAGCCAGACCTTTGGAGATGAAGAAGGAAAATGCCACTGGGGGAGCTTCATGAAACAAGAGGCCAGGAAAGAAAAGCTAGCAGACATCGCTTTGTGCCCTTCCAGCTGAGAGAAACCCTGAACTTTATCGGCCTTTCTTTAATGAAGGTAACCTCTTGTTGATGCCTTGATTTGGACATTTTCATAGCCTTAGAACTATAAACTTGCAACTTAATAAATTCCCCATTTTTAAAACCGTTCTGTTTCTGGTATATCACATTCTGGCAGCTCACAAACTAAAAGACTGCTATTAAAGGTTTCAACTCTTTTAGATTATATCTATTGACTTCTTATTTCAATAAAATGTTTTTTACTTCTCACCATCCCCTCTGCTTTGCCTTCCCTTTCATCCCAATATAATTACATTATAGTTTAAATTAAATAAACAATTCAGGTTACATTACTACTCTATGAAAATCGTATTCACAGCTGAGCACTGTAGCATACTTCTACCTCACGAGTCTCACTGATCAACTTTGGACTAATTAGTTGCCCCGTAGGGCTTTTGCCCTGTGGTCAATCTGGGATCTTCATCTCACAACATGCTGGATCTTCTCTGAGACTCTCTCTGATGTCATTTCTTTCATCATTCCCTGAGAAATGGTGTTCTGGAGGGAAACTGTTTGACTCGGTGCATATGAATATGTTTTTTTCACACTAGGTATGGATTGTTAAATTGAGACTCTTTTGCTTTCAGAATGTTGAAGGGTTTTGCTGCATTGTTGTCTGTCTTAATTGTTGAAAGAGTTTTCACATATGACTTTGGACTTTATATTCCTGCTTAAAAGCAATTTATAGAGTCTTCTTCTTTTTGTCCACATTATTGTAATATTTCATGAAGATTTGCTGCAGTGGCTTCAATTTTCGTCCATTTGTGTCAGCCACGTATTGTGCTTTAGTATGGCAGTCCATACATTCTATTCTGAGTACTTTTCATAAAACACTTCATTGACCATTATCTCAACTCTGTATTCTCTTTACAGCTTTTATGAAACTTCTGTTTTTTGGATATTGGAACTTTTGGATCCATTTTCTAATTTTGTTTTCTCTCCTATTTTGCATCTCTTCCTTGCTTTGCTTTACTTTCTGGGAGATTTCCTCAAATTTACTTTCCAAACATTCCAATGAGGTTTTCATCACAGCTTTCCTGTTCAAATAATCTATAAGAATTTATTTTGGTTCTCTGAATATTTCTTTCTCATTAAATTCTGTCCTTGTTTAGATAATGCAGTATCTTTACTTATTTCCCTGAAGCTACTATTTGGATACTTTTTTAAGTTTTCTCCTCCTTACAGAACTTCTGTTTTCTCAAAGTTGCTATGTTGTTTATTATATTTGTTTATTTCAGTCTCTCTGTCTCTTCAATATTAGAAATTTTCCTCAAATGTTTGGTAATCCTCAGTTATCGGCTATTGTTTAACAAAAATAAAAAAGTCAATGGAAGTTTTGAGCAAGTTGTTGGGTGGTTGAAATTAACTACAGAGTGGCTCAGCTGGGCCTTTTTTTTTTTTTTTTTTTGCATGAGCAGGCACCGGGAATTGAAACTGGGTCTCTGGCATGGCAGGCAAGAACTGCCTGCTGAGCCATCGTGGCCTGCCCTCAGCTGGACCTTTTGTTAGAGAATCCCCAATTTGTAGGGGAGCCAGGAATCTAACTAGTATTCAAAGAGCATTAAAGCAAACCTCCTAAAGCTAACTAATGCCTACTTCACCCCCATGTCTAGAGACTATTGTTGCCAGGTCTTGGGTATCCTAAGAACTGAGTAGTGTGGATTCAGTTGGTTCTCCTCTTTCCCCACTGTTGTTTATAGTTCCACTTCTGTCCATTTGCTAGAACAGTTACCACTGTCCACGTGCTGTGTGGTGGCCAAATTTTTACAACACTTTATTTCTCTTCTTTCCTTTCTCGTCTTTGAGTATTTACAGGTTTATGGTGGTTTTAGAAATATGAGTAATAATAACTACTGATAGAAATTTTAAAAAGTAGTGATAGATTGACATTTTTTATTAGAAATGTTCTACAAATTTAATTTCTACAGTCGGTTAAATTTTTGCATTTCAAAAGCGTCATTTGACTTGTTTTTCTTAAAATGATGAAATCAAAATTAAATTTGAAGCTTTGTCCCACTTATATTTTACTGCCTTCATTTTCCATTGCCTAATCACTATTTTGGTAAATATTGTTGGCAAATAAAATCTGGTGTTTAAGATGGCAATAATTTCATAATATTTTCATTTAGTTTTATAAACATTTATACACTAAATACTTAGATATTTTATTTCAACTGAAAATTTACTTCATTATAAGTCTTTTAATAGTGAAGTAGTCCCCATTTTTAACTGTTTCACCTGTCAGAGGGTAGAAGCATATTTTTAAATTTTTTATAGAAATTCACATGTAGGATATTTCTTACTTTTATGTTCACATGTAAAGACAACTTGAGGACAAATTATGCTGAATAAAATAAGCCAGACACAAAAGGATAAATACAGTATGATTCCACTTTTATGACCAAGATAAAGGTAAAATCAGAGGTTTATAATACAGAATATAGGGGACCAAGAGATACCCAGAAGCTACAGATGGGTGAACCATTAACTAATGAGGTTGAACGAAATGTAAGGGAATAGACAGAAGTAAAGTTTTTCTCCAGTATTTTAGAGTAGCTAGTCGTAAAAACCTAAAATTGTGGAATTGTAACCCATCCCAAACTCTGAAATTTTTGTACCACTAATTGTTGTGACATGCTGTGAAATTTATTGCTTTTTTGGGTATATATGCCATTTTTCACAAAAAAGAAAAGAAAAGTAGATTGTGATGATAAATGCACAGCTATATGATGATATTGTGAACCACTGCACACTTTGGATGATTACATGTTATGTGCATGTACAATATATATCTATAAAAAATAAAAAAGACAACTTGGCTGAATATAAAATTATTAAGTCACTATATTTTTCTCATAAAACTCATAAGGCTTTATCATATTTCACATTTATTTTTATAGCAGAAGAATCTGAGTAATCCAGATTTTCTGATTCTTTTCTACCTAGGTATGTGTCTTTGTCTGTTGATTGTAGCTTTAGATGTTGCTGTATGCTTTTATTCTTTTTTCTGTAATCGTGGAAAATATTGATCTAAGATGAGAGCAATCGGAGTCTCTTCCATAGGTCTCTTTAAGTGTAAAAAGAATGGTTTTTGATAGTTTAGAAGGGATTGAGTTCATGCTAATTATGAAAGGGAAATCCTCCATTTGAACTTGTCCCTTCTCTGATTCCCCACCCCACAACCAGACCAGTGGGTTAATGGTAGCTGAGTACGTACAGAAGGAAGCAAGAGGAAAAAATAACTTTTTTCTCTCTTTTAAAATCTACTGTCTCAATCACCCAAAGTAGAAGTTCAGGCAGATTGGTCTCTGAGAATAGTGCTTCCTTTTGCCCTCCTCTCCATTTTGTGCATGTTAGAAAGCTACTCATATGTCCTGGACAATCTAGAGTCAAAAAACTCATGTTGGGGAGGGAAACTTACCTGGCTTGGTTCTCTGGGGGAGCTTGACTGTATTAGGCTTCGCCTGTCTTAGTAGATCTGTGCCTAAATCAGACTGCCAGGGGTAGGGTTTGCCTGGGGACGAGCACATCATCTTTAGCCTTCAGATACCAACAGTATACCTAAGGGAACACACACAGGGCCCTGGATGCCAACAAATTAGAGGCTGAACAATAGAGCTTAACTTAGAACTTTCACTTTTGACACATGCTATGGAGTTCTCAATTTGCACTCTTGCTCTTAGTGCCTTAAATGTTAAGAACAGGATGGTTTATTTCAGTTGACAAAACTAGCAAAATAAACTGTTGGCCAGACACTATTTTGAATGAAATATCTGCTAGGCAGTTTTTTTTTTCTGGCAAATATATGCAAACATGCACACAACAATAACAAAGAACAAGACGTTCCTTTCGTGAGTGCTAAACCAGCTGGATAGATCATCTTCTTTCCCTCTCTCAGCTATTATGTACTAACTACTGAGTGAATTTCTCTCATTCTTTGAGGAATTTAGCATCTGTTCCACTTAATTTATTCAAAATCCAAATACTAAACAATATCAACCATTACATCAGTGTCTGTTTCTAGGATGCCGTGCAGTTTGAGGCTGTTGTTGACCCCAGCAAAGGTCATGCTTCATGTATGTAGCAAGTGTGGATAAAGCACCACATTCTACACAAAGACTCCTATATACTACGTAAATGTAAAGAAATTCTCTATTCATAAGTATACAACAAAAGTTGAAATTACCATATACTTAAATCCAAATGCAGCTTATGGAGGGTTTAGATAGAATTTGTGTGATTCGTGTCCCTACACTTCTCTCCATGAACCCCAAAATGATGCATTAATAAGATGAAAAGATTAGGTTTTCAAATGATTTTTAAGTGTTCCACCAATCTAGATTTGTTAAAGGAAAAAAATATCAAAAGATGCGTGGTTCCATGGTTCAATGTTTTATTTCTCTTGGATGTATGAATTATCTGTACATAAATTTGTGCATTGTCAAAGAACATGACTTCCAATTATATTATGTGTCATGTTGTAAATATAATTTACAGATCATTTAAATAAGTAAAAGTTTGTTTAACTAGAAGACCTGAAAGCAGATTACAAGGAGATATATATATATATGTATGTATGTATTGAATCCTCCTCCTACACATTTCTGTTAAAGAAATGGAAAAGGCCAAAGATGTGACTTCAACAATCTGTACTGAAAAAAAAGTCATTTTATGCACTGATCATGCATACTGCTCACATACAAAACAATTGCTGATTGCATTGAAAGAATTCTGCATACAAAGATGGCAAAATCAAATCATGTTGTGTGAACAATACTTTTAGAACCTCCATTTAAGTCTCTGAGTCATAAAATTGCACCTGCATCTGAAACGGATTTTTCCCATCATCCTGAATACTCAGTTAAGTCAATGTGTGCATAATTGTATCAGCAATGCAACACTGAAGCAATGAAGTGAATTTTTTAGAAATCTGTCAAAATAGTAAAGGAAACAGTTTGCAAAAGTATTCTGTTTTCACTTCAAGGCAGTAAATTTTACTTGCATATTCCATTTTGTTTTCAACTAAAAAATAAATCCATTATAAAATTTTATGGCATTGTTTCATATTGGCTATGTGTCTTCAGCATTGTAATATACATTATCATAAAATGCCAAGGTTTTACTACTTGTAACTTTTGTATTATTATTTTGCACATAACAACAATGAAGTACGTCTAAATCAAAAAAGGTATTAACATATATCCATGACATCAGTATCTCATAAAAGTGCATTTCATTCAATTAAGCTATTGAGAATCTGCATATTTTAATTAGGTATATCATCTATCTTGTTAAGAAATCTTACCACTATATGATATTGCCTCTTAGAGTTTAGTAAAGTGGAAAGCAGGTCAATAGAAAATATGTGGATTGGAGCATCAGGAGAAAACAGATGCACAGTTAAGAAAGGAGATTAATATACATACCAAAGCATATTTGATTCATATAAAGCTTGTATAGACAGTAATTTATATAGCATTCAGACAAACATTAGAAAATTTTAAAATGCTCAAAATTGGGATTCTAAGAAATAATCTCAAAACATTAAAAAATACAAGAAAAATAAAACCAAATAAAGTGGAAGGATGGAAATAATAAAGATAAGTAAATAGATGGAAATAGAAGCATTCAATAAAGAAAATGAACAAATCCAAAACTGATGGTTTGAAAATTCCAATACTTTTTATAAACCAATAGAAATATTGATAAAGAAAATAAAGTGAAAGCATAAATTTCCAAAATAAAAATGATAAAAAGAACGTCACTATAGAATATATAGGGTTATAAGAGGATATTGTGAAATGAATATTGTTCCTATATTTGAAGTTTTAGATGAAATGAAACAATCTCTACCAAGACTGAGCTTACTAAAACTGAAACAGGAAAAACAGAATATCTGAATAATCCTATACCTATAAAAAAAAAAGGAAGTCACTACTGATGTCTCTCCATAAAGAAACCTACAGGCCAATATGACTTAATTGTTCAATTATTTTAGATACTTAGGGGAAAAATGACATGAATCTTGCAAACATTCTTATAGAGATTAAAAAAAAAGGCTCTTGTGAAAACTTCTTTGTGAATCTGGCACAATCTTGATGCCAAGACCTGACAAGGATATTCAACAAATGAAAATTAGAGACCAATCTCTCTCATGAACATAGATGTCAAAACCCTAAACAAAATATTAGTAAACTGAATCTGGTGACATAAATTTTAAAAAATAGTATCTCAAAATCAAGTTGAACTTATCCTTACAATTCAGTCTTAGTTTATCATCCAAATATCCATCATTTTAACAGAATAAAGGAGAAAATAAAATGGTCATCTCAACAGATGTGGAAAAACATTTGATATCATTTAAGCGAAATAAAAATAGAAGGAAATTTCGGTTACCTGATTAAGAGTATTTATTAAATCTTGCACCTGATTGTGTAATGTTGAAAGTTTTTCCATGAGCCCTGGAATGATAAAAAGAAACACCTTATGCTTTCAACGTAGTAAATAAAAGTGTCATTACTTGTAGTGTATTAAGAATATTTATCAAACATTGTACCTGATTGTATAATGTTGAAAGTTTTCCCATGAGACCTGGAATGATAAAAAGAAATACCTAATGTTTTCAATGAAGTAAATAAAATTGTCATTACTTATACGGATATGACCGTGTATGTATTGAAAATCTAAAATAAACTATTGACAACATTTAGAATTAAAAAGTAAATTTGAGGGCAGGCTGCTGTGGCTCAGCAGGCAGAGCTCCGGTCTGCCATACTGGAGGTCTGGAGTTTGATTCCTGGTGCCTCCTGCCCATATACAAATTAAAAAAAAAAAAAGTAAATTTCAAAAGTTCTTTCTTTACTTTTCTGTCTCTCTGTCTCTCATTCTCTCTCTCTATGTAAAGCTTAATTTCCATATACCAGGATTTATAAAATGAAGTTTTATATATTATAAATTATAAAATGATATAATTTAGAATATTAACAGGAAACATCAAATACTGAGGTATAAATTTTGCAAAAAAAAAATGTGTAAGACCTCCACACTAAAATTAGTGGAATTATATTATTAGATTTGAAAGCTCAGTCCCCAAATGGAACCTTTGATTCAATGTAATCGCAACAAAATCCTGGAAACATTTAGAAAAATAGATACATAATTTTTTAACTATATTTTTAGATGTATAGGGCTAATAATAGTCAAGATAATCTTGAAGAAGGAGAATGAAGGAGAAATTACTCTACTGGCTGTTAAATTTATTATAAACAATTTGAAAAATATAGTTTGACTGCAAGTGTGAGCACATAGGTCAATGCAACAAAATTATAGAATACAGAACTGGATCTAAACACATATTGACAATTGATTTTGAACAAAGGTAGAACTGTAATGCAATGGCAAAATGATTGCCAGTAAGTGTAGCTAGAATAATTGAAAGTCAATACCCCTTCCAACTTTCTTTTTGACCCCACTACTTCACAAGAATTAGAAAAATTGCTTTCTAGTAGATTATGTATATAAATGTTAAGAGGAACATGCATAAGACATTGGAGCAAAGGTTGGAAAGCTATAACACACAGGCCAAATCTAATCCAATACTTGTTTTTGTACAACTTGGGAACCATGATTGGTTTCTATGCTTTTAATGGTTTAAACAAATCAAAAGATATGTGAAAATTATATGAAATTTGATTTGCAGTTTCTGAAAATAAAGATTTATTGGAAAACAGTCATCTTTATTTCATAGTACAAAAAATAGCATTGGATAGGTACAGAAGAAACGGCATGGACATCAAAGTCAATAATATTTACTATCTAACTTTTCCCAGGAAACTTTTCCAGCATCTGCATTAAAAGATAATATAGGAGAATGCCTTTTTCATTTCTGTACTATAGAAGCCTTATTAAAGTAAAAACCTAAAATTGTGAAATTGTAACCCATGTCAAAGTCTGAAATATGTTCTACAACTAATTGTGGGGCTATGCTTGGAAATTTATAACTTTTTGTGTATATGTTATTGTTCACAAAAAAAAGAAGGAAAAAAGTTGATTGTGATGATAAAAAAGTGTTTAAGCCCTCTAGCCTCTTATATTCTGGAGCAGCTAGAAGGAAAAATCTGAGAGGATCGTATGGTAGCCCATGACACACTCTGGGATCTCTCCTGTAACCACTTTTTGAAGAGTTCTTTGAAAACTATTGCCTTTTCATTTATTTGCTTTTTTGTATATATGTTATACTATACAATAAAAAAAGAAGTCTTAGTAAACAGGTCTCAGAAAGTGCATATAAAAAAAAAGACTGATCAATTTGATCACATTAAAATTAAGAACTTCTGTTGGATCAAAAAACATCCTAAAAAGAATGAACAGGGGAGTCAAGGAGTGATATTTGAAGCCTATGTTACTTTACAAAGTATTCATGAGAAGAGCAAATAAAGAACACTTACCAAAAACACACTCACACAGAAGAAAAAGAGAGCAATAATTTTTTTTCAAATGGACAGCATTTAAGTGCACATTTCAAAAGTTGGTATCCATATGGCCAGTAAATATGAAAAGTTGTTCAAGCACATCAGTTCATGGGAAAAAAATGAAAATGAAATACTACAACAAATCCATAAGAATGATTATATTAAAAGGGAAATTGTGATTCTTGCCAATGATACAGAAAAAACTAGATCTCTTTCACATTCCTGGTGGGGATGTAAATTAATACAATCCCTTTGGAACATTTTTTTTATAGTATCTGCCAAAACTGAAAACAGACATATTCCATTCATTATAGAGTAAACCCACTGTATTGGCCCATGCATGAACATGAGTAAATCTTATGGACATAAAAGGGAATGAAAGAATCCAGACAGAAAAGTTAATGCACTGTATAATTTCATTTATATAAATTCCAAACATTGGCAAAATTTATGATGTTAGTGGTCATCCTGGACAGATGGGAAGTGATGGTGATTGGGAGGAGACAAGAGGGTGGCCTGTGGAGTGTTCTTTTTTGGGGGGTGAAAAGGGAGAGAGTGCATGGCTGGGAATTGAACCCAGGTCTCCCACGTGGCAGGTGAGAATTCTACCACTGAACTACCCTTGCACCTGCTGTGGTAAGCTCCTGATACTCTATTTCTTGCCCTTATTGCGATCAGTTGAATTCATGATGTGTACACTTTTATTTGTTTATTGCAAACATGAAAGGATAAGACCTCATGAGATAATTTTATGATTATTTTGGATTAACAGATTTGCCTAATAACCTAAACTCTTTATGAAAAATCTTTGTGATGAGTCTGCTATTTCTTTCTTTTCTACCTAAAATCCAAGAAACTTAGTTCTTTTTCATATTTGGACAAATGAGAGAGAGTCAATGATTTTCAGATTAATGGCTAACTAAAGCTGGTAATGATATATTGAAATAGATGTAATAGAAGAACAATACACATTTTGGCACAGTTGTTGAGCAATATTATTATGGTAGAGTTCATGCTCAAAAAAATATAATTTAAAGCTTCTATTCCTTTCCAACTAGTACATTCCAAAATTACTCTTCCTTATTTTAATATTCTTGTATTTCTATTGCAAGTTTATTATAGTTTTGAAAAGAGTAAATTGGCTTCTAGATGAAATAAATACGACATTTACCTTTGAAATAAACTTTAATGTGATATGAATAACTGCAAATAGTTGAGTTGAAACAAAAATATATTTTAAAATATCTTAATGTCCATGAAATATTCTAATGAAAATGAGTAGTTGCTAGCATAGTAATATTTAGGCTAAAACCTTATGTCATCAATCTAAATCCTTTCAACTTGATAAGATAGTATTTCAACTAGTCACCAACTAATTATTTAATGAAACCAAGAAAACCCTCCACGTTTAAAATTGTAGTAGTATTAAAATACCAGTG
This sequence comes from Myrmecophaga tridactyla, assembly GCA_004026745.1. Taxonomy (NCBI): domain Eukaryota; kingdom Metazoa; phylum Chordata; class Mammalia; order Pilosa; family Myrmecophagidae; genus Myrmecophaga; species Myrmecophaga tridactyla. The sequence continues at coordinate 15,727 of PVIY010024673.1, forward strand.
GAATGATATACTTTTCACAGATTATATGTTTTAAATGTTGAAATGAAGAGAATACATAGTGTGATGGTTAGGTTCTGGTGTCAACTTGGCCAATTGATGGTGCCCAGTTATCTAGTGAGGCAAGCACTGGCCTAACCATTAACTGCAAGGATATTTCATGGCTTGTTGATAAACCAGAAGGTGGTTTATTAAATCATTAATCAGTTGATTGCTTCTATGGTTGATTACAACTACAATCAACTAAGGACATATCTCTCACAGATAAAATAATCCAGTCATTTGGGTTTGATGCGATCAGTTGAAGACTTTTGAGGGTGAAGAGAGAAATTCACTTCTTCAACTAGAGAGCCTCTCCTGTGGAGTTCCTCTAGACCCTTCATCAGAGTTGCTAGCCTCACAGCCTGCCCTATATGGGTTTTGGACCCTGCATTCCCATGGTTGCATGAGACACCTTCATAAAACTTATATTTTACAGATGTCTCCTGTTGGTTCTGTTTCTCTAGAGAATCCTGACTAATGCTCATACTCCTCTTCATCGTTCATGCTATTGTTTTCACACATTTCACTTTTTTTTTTGCATGGGCAGGCACTGGGGATCAAACCTGGGTCTCCAGCATGATAGGTGAGAACTCTGCCACTGAGCCATCATTGTACCACCCCATTTCACTTTTTCATGTATATCTTAAGCCTGGCTGGACATTGGAACTAATTTTTCTTTTCTTTAACAATATAGTTAGAGCAAATAAAAATAAATGTTTTATGTTTACATTATTTATTTTTTCCATTTCCAAAGTTCTTAATTTCTTTGAGTAGATCCATATTTCTATAATTTCTGTAAATCTGTCTATAAGCCCATCAGAGGAATTTATCATCTTTCTATCATTTTCAATGAAAATACTCTCTTTCTTAAACAAAAGAGAAATTAGAAATGTTATGTTACCTTCCGTGCATAATAGGCTTCAAAGTTGTTTATTAATGTCTTATGCTTAGGGTGAGTTAAAATTAACTACGATTAAAGAAACATACAAAATTTTGGATTGAAAGTGTCCTCAATGTGACAACAAGGACAGCAAAAGAATACACACACGCTACAGTAAAATTTAAGATTGTTAAAGATATGAAGAATATTCTTTAATACTCAGGAAAGCAAAAGTTGATCAACTATATACAAGTAAGGATAATATAGGTAACAGATTTCTCAGTAGCAAAAGTAGATGAAAAAACGCAGTGTTTCTCTTTTCAGAAGAGTATGAAAGTTTATGCAATTCTTCCATCTTATATATGATTTATGTAGTAGGCAGAATGATGGGCCTCAAAATGTCCATGCTTTAATCTCTGGAGCTTATGAAAATGTTACTTTACATGGCAACAGGGATTATTTCTTATGATTTTAAGGTTATATACCTAAAGATGGAGATATTTTAATGGATCATCTGGGTGAGATCAATCTAATCACATTTTTCCTTACAAGTAGAAGAGGAGACAGAAAAGTGTGTCAGAAACATGCAATGTGAGAAGGACGAGACATTGCTGGATTTGAAGATGGATGAGAGGGGCCATAAACCAAGAAATGTAGTGGCCACTAGTAGTGGGAATGACCCTCAATTTACAGTCAGGGAGAAAATAGGGATCTCAGTCCTACAATTGCAAAGAATTGAATTCTTCCAATAACCCAAATGAACAGGAAATGGATTCTTCCCTAAGAAAAGAGCCTTCTTTTCTAGAGCCCACAGAAAGGAGGCTTGTCAACACCTCATTTTAGTCCAGTGAAAGCCATAGTGGAACTCTGACTTGCAGAACTTTTAAGTTAATAAATTTGTGTTGTTTTAAGCAACTACATTTGTGGTCATTTGTTATGGCAATGGTAGAAAACCAATAGACCTTACTTTCTTTCAATCATGACCACTATATAGTTTAACATTATTTTGGGGTATAAAATGTTCATTTTTAGGATCCCTTTACATGTTAGCATCATTAACCTTTTATCTATTTTTGGGGTATGCTAGAAATCACTTCTCCGAGTTTATTATTATTACATTGATTGACTTTACGGATGGTGCCTTTTCTTATGCACAAGTTTTGTTTTATTTTCAATTATCTCAGAACCTACCATCATGAGATTAGTGAATTCTCAGTATACAAAATTTACAAAAGAAAAAATCTTATTTTATGCATTTGTATTGATTTTTTATATAATGACTTTTAAATGCTTAAAAGTTTTTAAATATTTATCTTGCAATATTTAGGTTGTACGGCCATCTTACATACATTTTTAATGAAACATTTGAAATTTTCTGTTTCCTTCCCTTAACCTAAAACTTTAGTTTATCATTTTATGTAATTCTTTATTATTTTATTATATCTGCATGTATACCTAGAGTTATATTGTTTTGAATGTTTTAAAACCCTATATATATATGTATTCATGATATATGCATTGTTTTGCAAAATGTGTTTTTGTTTAATACTGTATAAAAGATCATCAAGATTCATCCATTCTGATGCTATAATTAATTTTTGTCTTTTAAGTTTCTTATTTAAAAATTATTGGCAAGAGTTAAATATATATATTGTTTACAAATTCTTTTTTGGTGTCTATAATAAAATATTTTCTCCAAGTTTGTGGCTTCTCTTTCCACTGTATACTATTTTTTTGGGAAAAATAAAATTCTACTTTGGAATAATTTTAGGTTCACCTAAAAATCATGGTTGTACAGTAAGTTCTTATATACTTCTCACCCAGATCCCCTTACTGTTAACATCTTAAGTAGCCATGGTTTAGTTGTCACAACTAAGAAGCCAACATTGTTATATTGCTTTTAGCATCCAGATTCCTTTGTTTCTATTTCACTCGTTTTTCCATTAATGTACTTTTTCTGTTCCAGGATCCAATCCAGGATACAAAATTGCATTTAGTATTCTATTTTTCCCTACAGACATTTTCTATTTTAATATAGTCAAGCTGAAGATTTTTCCTTTAATTTGTGCTTCTGCAACTTGAAAAATAGCTCCCATCTAAGATCATAACACATTTTTCTCCATTTTCTTTGAAAATGTTAATGTTTTCTTTTTCACATGTATCATTAATCCATCTGGAATTAATTTTTATAAGGTGTGAGGAAGGTTTTCGTTTTTTTTCTAGAACGAAAACCAGTTGTCCTGAGCCCACTTATTGGATAACTATGATTTTCCACTCATCTACGTTGTCTTCATTGTTATATCAAGTTCCCATGTATGTTCCATTGGTTAGTTTGTGAACCCCTAGGTGAAACTGCATTGTCATTTTTCATAAACACCCCTCACCTTATTCTTCTTCATTTATTTTTATTTGATTATTTCGTTCCTGTAAGCTTCCATAGAAAATTTTTAAATTATGTGTTAGTTAGATTCAGTTGTCAACTTGGCCAGGTGAGCATACCTAGTCTTGTTGCTGCGGACATAAGGTACATGAACCTCATTTGTTGCTTATTACATCTGCAGTTGGCTAGGAGGCGTGTCTGCTGCAATGAGTGACGTTTGACTTAATTGGCTGGTGCTTAAATGACAGAACTCAACGTAGCACAGCGTAAGCAGCTCAGCATACCTCACCTCAGCACTCACAGCTCAGCCCAGGCCTTTGGAGATGCAGAAAGAAGTCACCCCGGGGAAAGTTGTTGGAACCCAGGGGCCTGGAGAGAAGACCAACAGAGACCATCCTGTGCCTTCCACGTAAGAAAGAACCTCAGTGGAAAGTTAGCTGCCTTTCCTCTGAAGAACCAACAAAATAAATCCCCTTTTATTAAAAGCCAATCCGTCTGTGGTGTGTTGCATTCCGGCAGCTAGCAAACTAGAACAAATTATCTTCTCAATATCTATAAAAAATATCCTGTTGGAATTTTTATTTGAAATTGTCTTAAATGCATGATTTAATGCATAAAGTCCTTATTTGGCGAGGACTAATATCTTTATGTCACAGTCAAATCCAGCTGTAACAATTTAAGGCCAAAATGTGGGTGTCCTTGGGTGATTTTTCGGCGGAAAGTGACTCTGAGAAGGAGAATACATGCAGGAAGTTTAAGAGTTCTCCTAGGATCAACATTTTGTGGGAAGTGGGAAGGAGGAAAGGGAACAATATTGAGCAAAGGGAAACGTTAGACTGCAATGAAGTCACAATAAGTTCTCCATCACCTCCAAGTAGAGCTCTGAGCAAGGACTGGCCTTCAGAGTAGCCTGAGTTGGGACAAGGAAGTCAAATCTCATTACTTATGCATAGAACCGTCACTGACACATAGTTGGACTTCCCAGTTCAGATTTAATTTTTTTAAATCATTATTGTTTCTCCCAAGGCTTGGCAAAAACCTGGCTATAATCTGTGTTAGGCAAGACCCTTTCCCCCATGACGTAACTAACCCTTCACATATATTCTCACATAGCAGTTTTGTAATGGCTAGCCCTTAATGGATGTGCCCATACAGCAGTTCCATAATTGATCCTATAGCCACCATCTGGCAGCTGCATCCACCCTCTGGCAGTTACAGCCCTGCATGGCTGCAGTGGCATTTGACCTTTCACACCACCCAGACCCTCCAGTATATAGATCCTCTAATTGCTCTCTCTGGTGGGCTGACGTCTGACTTCAGACCTCCACCTTACTGGTGCCTCTTCTTTCACCTGTGATCACTATGCCTCCGAGCAGACTTCAACTCCAATAATCTGCTCCACCTTAAATATCATTGGACTTTGTAGCTGCCTGGAAGTTTCAGGAGAGTTGCAGAGGCTCTATGAATCTCTGAGATAACTGGTGTCGATTTTCTCAGCCAGGTCAGAAGAGATTGGGACAAGTAACACTTAGCATATAGGGATCACCCTCTGCATCTTCATTCCCTACTCCACATTCCTCTCTGCATCCACTTTTCCAAATGAAAGATAAAACAGATTTGCTCACACCTGGGAATCAGTAACCAATCACTTTATTACTTTATATCAAAATATATATTATTATTGGAGGTATTATACAGTGTTTATATAACACTGTTTAACTTTTCTACTAAAAATTTTAATTACTAAAATGAAAGTAATGTCTCCAATTACTTAACTTTCTCCTATACCTTTCTAATGTTATATAATTTTCTTCACCAAATATAAGAAATCTTAATTAATTGTCTTGCGATTATGATAAATATTATGGTAAATGCTAAAGAAACATGTCCCAAAATAAGTGTCCAGCTTGATGAGTTATTACAAATTGAACAGACTTAAGCCTACTTTAGTGAGTGCCATTCTTTGCACTCTCTCACTCTCTTGTCTCTCTCTCTGAACTTCATTCAGATCTATTCTAGATGCTCTCTTTTATCTCCCATGTCCTTAACTGCTAGTTCATATTTTCAAAGTTTTTTACTTTGATGCATTCCTGTAATCTTTTAAAAGTTCTTTTTGATTCTTTTTATAGTCTGCCCAGTCATGTCCAATACTTGTTCTTCCTCATGTGCAATTAAAATTCCATGTTTTATTTCTTCACACATTTTCAACATTGCTATTTTATATTTTGAATCTCATTATTCCAATATCTGAATCTTGGGGAAAATGAAAGTCTATCATCAAGCAGAGATTTCTCTATATCATTATGGAAAGAAAGAAAAGTGATGTTTTATTGATTAAGCGCAGCAGAGCACATGAATGTTTGTAGCTGTCAGGAGGACGAAACATCACACCATTTTTACCCACCCCCACTCTGAGCAGCAGCAGAACTGTAAGAATTCTCTAATCTCCTCAACATGCAAAGGGTTATCTCCTAAAGCGGGCTCCTGGGTTACCTCTGGAAGAATGCCTCTACATTTTACCAAGTTATAGTGCCCATGACCTAGGAGTTAACTGTGAATTGCCAAACAGGGAAGAGAGCTTATCTAATGCATGAAGAGAACCATCTACACTCCAAAGGTTATTTTTTCAAGAAGACTCTTTCAAGAGAATAAGAGAAGGTAGCTGCCTTGTTACCATGAACAAGTAAAGAAAATTCTTTTTTTTTTTCTTTTTTTAAAATTTACTCACACAGTTCTTGGGACTCTGATTCTACTGTTGTTGGAACTCCTGTCTCTCACCATGCTTTTGTTTCCTTCATTGTTTAGTAAGTTTAGACTGTGAATTCATATTTGACTGAATTAAACTGAAAACCATACATGGATTGACTGGGTAGAAAATATGATTTTCCAGAAAAGGATTTATATAAGCTTTCCGTGTGTGCTCTCAAACATTAGGCACCAGCAACATGGTTTTGGACTTTTCTTAAGGTTTCTAATTGGGGTTTCCTAAATTTGGTCACAAATTCTTGAAAGGGACACTTATTTTCCTATATCTCCATGTAGCTGGCATACAGTTTTCCTTTCTGACGTCTTTACTATAGGAAGGAGTTTTTTCTAACCCTTCCTTATATTCATATTATAGTTCATTGAGGGTCTTGACTCTTCTGGTATATTTGGGGAGGAGGTGAAGTACCTTAGCTCACTGCTTTCCTCCTTAGGTACAAAGTTTGTCTCCCATTCTCCATGTGGCATAATATCCTACATTATCTACAGGTTTAATGTTTGCTTACTGTTAGGCCTGAAGGACAGGACCCCTTCCCCCATGACATGACCTACCCCTGGCAAATATTTCAAATAGCTTCCCCTACCCCAGCCCACACCTTTTTACCCTCCAGCAGCTACATTCTTGCGATAAACTCCCATTACTGTGCTCTGGCAGCTGCAGTCATAGGATAAACTCCCCTTACTCAATATCTGCCCTCCAACAGTTACAATCTTGCATAAGTAAGGCAGCATTTAAATTTTAAACTTCTCTAATGGAAAGCTGTCACTCCCAACTTAGCTTCCTGCTTCTAAAAACCAACCAATGAAAATCTACCTAACCCGTGCCCCAACTCTTTACCCCTAAACCATAAAAAACTCTTGAAACACTGCCTGGGCAGCCATGTCTCTTCCAGAAATAAAGCTTTTGCCTGAATTCCTTTATTTCTATTTCGTTCCTGATCAGTTTGCTGAGTTTGCTTCTCACGTACCTATTAAATTCCTTTCTTTTTGGGCACCCAAATGTTTTCTTTCCACTTGGTGTATATAGCTTTGAATTTTAAATATGGTAGTTATAAAAAATTTACCTTGCAGCCCAGATTTTTCAAGGGAAGGTTTGTCACAATATTCATAAACCATCTTACCCCTATTAAATAATTTGGAATATCTTTTTACTCCCTCCTAAAAAATATTTTCTTCCCTTTTGATATATCAATTACTGTATGTACATTGTATTTTCCTTGTCTATAATTATTTTATAGGTATAGAATATTACTTTCATAGAATATTACTTATCCAAAGGAGGAAATGAGAACAAATAGCAGTTTAATCAATGGATACTAATTCCTTATAATTCTAAATACGAACTTACAAACCTTCTTGAGTCCCCCTGGAACCAACTTTAAGAAGTTTTAAATTCATATAGATAAAATGATGCCTAATTTACCAATTCCAGGACATTGTGGGAATAAAAATAAAAGCAAAAATATTTGAATAACAATTTTCCTTATCTAAGCATTGTTGCCAGCATAGAAAATATGTATTGAATTAGTATATGAAATTACTTTGAAAAAAAGCATGAATTACTGTTGTGCTTTACCAATAAGTGGTGAAGTGTGTGTGTGTATTAGAGAGAGAGAGTTGATAAGTGGAGTTACCAAAAGCAAGAATGAATTAGTAGAAAATCAAAGGGTAGAAAATGAGCTAGGGCAAAATACTGGCAATACTCTAACATTAATTCAGTAATAAAATGAACAGGTGCATCTGGTATGTACTTTCACAGCTAATTTTATTGTCACATTTAATAATACAAAAGAACACTTTTATAGCATCTCTTCCTCCTAGGAAGTCTTAATATCTAAGAATTATTGCCTCATTTATGGTACAGTCAATTTCTCAGCCAAAGGCTCCTGTAACTTGAAAAACAAGTCAAAATTTCAGTGCGAGTTCTGTTTCACCAAATTCTAAGTGCATCAGAAAAGTCATACTGCTGATCTGTCTCCAGTTTGATTCTTTATTAAGCTTACTCATATATTTTCATAAAATGAGGGCCAAGGTTCTGCTCGTCAGGAACTACAATTTTATATCAATCCAGATATGTACAATTGTGAAAGTCTTTTATCACTGAGTTTTTTGTTTCTATTTTGTCTTGTTTTTGCAGTTTACACTACATAATGTTATTTTTTAAGTGAGGAAATCCCTTTCTTAAAGTCAAGATGAGATTTTTATTCAACCTCTGCTCAAATCTATACATGATTTCTCTAACTAGCAGGTTATAACTAACCAGGTATGTTTCTGGTTGTGTCACTACAATGCCCTCACTTACTTTCAAATTATGAAAATTCTGGAAATTCAAGGGAAAATAATACATAAACAGAACTATAGCAAGTCTTTCTGATTTCTTCTAAAATAAATTCAAGTCATTGGCAGCATTTCCCCTGAATGTAGAGCGATAAATTAAATGAACGGAAAAATCATCAAGTGCAAGTGCCCTTGAAATAATGGAAGGAGAGTTCCTTCTCATATTGTTTGACTGTGTATGTAAAATGGCTGAACTTTTTGAGCAACATCTTTTGAAGAATTCAGTTTAAAATACCATTAGTTAGTTAGATCCTTACAGAATTTTTTTTTGTTAAATTGATTGTTAGCTGGACTAAATTAACTCAATAGCAGGATTCATCCAAGTTGTAGTCATTTGTCACACATTCACTGTGAGTTCTTATTTAGTCTCAACTTTAATCACTACAGACAAGGATAGGAGAGGATAGGAGTAAACAATTATACTTCCAAGAGATTTGGTGATAAAATAGAAGTAGCTTCAGGGAACCAAGAGGGGTAAATAACCTGATGTATGGAGAGAATGGGAGTCCTGCTGTAAAGTGGCATGTAGTAAGGATTTATTTAATAGTTATTCTTACTAAGTACTGAAAAAATGTAATAGTTGCTGGAGGAAACTGAAATTGACCTGATTTGGTATTTCAGTGTAAGCATCAGTCAATTAATAGCGATAGTGAATAAGTGAATATACAATTTGTATATGATGAAAATATGTTTATTTTAATTTCATATTGTAACTATAATTTTAAAATAAAACTATTTATGCATAAATAATGATATTTGACTAGGATTAATATATCATTTTAAACTTTCCAGAAATTGTTAATTGTTATTGGCTAAACTTATATGTATTTTTTTCCTAGTAGCTGCTATGATTGTTTTAATTCAGATTGGGTTACATTAATGCATATATGTGTGTGTGCCATCTTAAATTTTAGTTTATGCTAATCACAGCGTGTGCTTGGCATTTAAACATACACCTCCTTTCTCAATGAATGCTAAGTGAGTGAGAAATCATAGATAACTGAGGGAAAAATCAATTTGGGGGGTGAAGACTTCTTTCATTTAAATTTATGAACTTTAATGTGGACTGAAATATGATTGGCCAAGACGATGACCATTTATCAGGAACAGGGAGAACAACCCACTATGGGGACCCCTACCATGTCCTCTAGAGGACCAGAGGCAATGACTCTGGAGACTCTGAAGACTTCCCTTTTTTCCCCCCTTCTGGTCTATGAAAGATCTACCTATCCATTCTGAACTGCAATCCCATCTCCTAGGATAGGATCAGGGCACTCCTAGTCGGAGGGGAATTAAGTTACTGACCTTCGGGGATCCCATCAGCCTTGCCTACTCCTTATCACCCACACCCTCAAGATCTCTAACTTTGTCATAGAACCGCATACAGTGTTTGGTTAATGTCTTTACCCCTGTGACTATACATTATTTGGCATTCCTAATCTTGTATGCTTTTGCTCTCTTTTTAGTGTCAGAAAAAAAATAAATGATTTACACTATTAAATTGGTATTTTTAAAGAAACAGGTTTGGATTGACAGATTCTTCCCACTTTTTCTTAGTTTTCTACCTCATTCATTTCAGCTTTTAATTGATTTCTTTTTTTTTCTTTTGGTTCATTTTGTTATTCTTTATCTTGAAGTGAATATCAGATTAAATTTCTTAAGATGGACAGTAAACAACTTTTTTCCTTAATAGTGAGGATATGTTTAGAACTTTAAATGCCTCTGCTCTTCTGTGAACTGTTCTCCCTACGTCAAACAGCTTATATATATGCAATTTATTTAAAGATGATACAATCTTAGTTTAGCTTTTTTTCTATCAGGAAACATTTTCTAGAAATTATTTCTAAATTTCCATATAAATTTTATTAAAATAACTTTCAAATGTTATTTTTCCTGAATTTGTTGAATTATTGTCATAGGATTTGGGCCTTTGATATTTAAACTTTTAAACTGGTTTTGTTATCTTTGTGGTCAAGTATATGATTGATTTTTGTAGATCCTTTATTATTATAAAATAATATATATACTATTAAAAATATATTGCATCTATTTTTTTTTTAATTTTCTGTCCTCATCTTCTCTACTGGCTCCGTTCAAATTTGGAAGAAATTTAATAAAGACTCTCAGTATATTTGGATTGATCACATTTTAATTTATTCTTTTTGCTCACAAAACTGGTAGACTGGCTTAAAAATATTATTTTCACTAATATCATAGTAAAGTAATCTTTGATCTTATGCAATTGAATATTTTGCTCCCTTTTTATTTGTTATTTTAACGTTTCCTACATATGCATAAATTTTTCCTTGTTCAATGTGGTTTCTTCTCAACTTAATCTTCTCTCATTTGTGGTCTTTCTCTGGTTGACTTATTATTTGGTTTGAATTCTTTGTCATGTATTTTACCCAGATAGGTGTGTGGATGGTACCTTTCTTAATGCTGGCAATTATTTAACTGGACAGGTGAACGCTATCTTGGATAGAAATAGAACAAGTATGAGGATTCAAAAACTCTTCTTGGCTCAAATGAATGTCCTTTTATTATTTTTTCATTGTTTCCTCTCTGCGATTTGTTTTTTCCCCTTCTAGACCTCATATTGTTCACACTGATCTACCCTAGAAATCTCACAATTTTCATACTTTCTGATTTTTGTTCCCTGATTTGAGAAAATGTTTCTCCTTCATCTCCCAATCACCAACGCTGCATTGACTGCCTATTTTAGTTTCCTGGGCTGCTCAAGCAAATACCATGATTTGAGTTGGGTTAGGCAATGGGAAATTGTTCACTCACGGCTTTGAAGCTGGGAAAATGTCTAAATCAAGACATCATCAAGGCGTTCCTCTCTCCTTTGGGACTATGGCATTTTGGGCTGGCTACTGGTGATCCCTGGTTCCTCTATCACGTGGTAATGAATATGGCAGCATCTCCTGACTTCTTCCTTTTATTTTAGCTTCTTGCTTCCTGTGGCTCTCTCTCTCTCTCTCTCTCTGTCTCTCTGTCTCTCTGTCTCTCTGTCTCTGTGTGTGTGTGTGTGTGTGTCTCGCTCTCTCTCCTCTCTGAATTGTACTCCACTTACAAGAACTTGAGTAATAGGATTAAGACCCATCTCACTGAGGTGGGTCACAGCATAACTGTAGTAGCCTTATCAAAATGTCCTATTTACAATGGGTTCACACCAACAGGACTGGATTATATTTAAGAACATGTTTCTCTGGGGTACATACAGCTTCAAACTACCACAATGCCTTTTCAACTGGTCTCATTTTTTAATGCTTTCATCATTTCCTTATTTATGTTTGTTGCTCTATCTTCTCCATCAGCCCTATTGTTTGAATACTCTTAATGCTCTATTTCTATTCCTCTCTCCCTTTATGAGTGCTGCTATTTCTTTGTCTATTTACTGAGATTTGGGTCTAATTTTAAGTTTCAGTAGACTTTGAGCAAAGTTAAGCATTCTCTTTTGCTGAGTACATGATTTGAGTTTGCAGACAGACTTTCAGATCCCATCACACCACCAGAAGAGGGCAGTCTGTCTCTGTATTCTCTAAACCCTGGAAGTAGGCTAACAGCCAGCCTTTTAACTTTTCTTTGGATGCTTGAGGACCAGACGCCAGGCATACTCAAAAGGGTTGTTATCAGTCTTCCTACTAAAAGGAAGATCTCTGAGCTGAGCTGTTCCCAGAGTTCCTTGTGTCCTGGTGCCCATGCTAAGTTAGTTTGGTCCAGAGTCCAGCTTCTCCACTGACACACTGAACAGAAATCCTATACCACTTTTTCTTCTGGATGCACATAGTATCCAAAATTATCACCAAACTGCTTGCTGACTTCAGCAGTAACTAGCCCACAGAGAGAAATTCATTGTAGTTAAGAGTCATAGTTAAGAAGCTATGCCATTTTTTATAGGGAGAAAATTCCACAAAGTACAGCATTTCTTCCTAGTTCATTAGAAATTAAAGTTTCTTACACAATCACAATTTAAATATCTTTAAAACAAGAAAAGCATTAGCGTCTTTATTACAAATGTAATTGGTTTTCTTTTACTTTCCTTCATCAAGATAGGGTCACTAGTTAAAATATACCACTGTAAAATCTGTAATTTAAATTTCATTTCATGCTGCATTATGGATATAGTTTACATAAATGGCATCCAGTGATCATTAAAAAACAAAGGTTAAATGTAAATTAGGATTCTGCTATTTATTTCTATGATTATTTATGGTTTTGTGGTAAAGTTTTGTTTTTTTCCTGGCAGTAAAGGGATTAATTTTTTGAAAGTAATATACACTTAAAATAAAATTGATAATCTACAAAATAAATCATCCTGGAAAGAACCCCATAACATCACAAAGAGCATTTAAATCTAAAAAAAAGTTAGCTCTCAGTCACAACTTTAAATATGTCATGATTTAATCATGAAATATCTTTCTTCAGCAGTCTACATGCTTTTATTAAATATCTATATGGAAATATAGATATTTGGGGAAAAAATATTTCTGGTCTGGTGGTTACAATTCTTTGAAGAGGGTTGGACTACTGCTTTGATTACCTGTCAGTTTAATCAGAAAAAGAAAAGTAACAAAAAGAATAAAACATCAAGATAAATTAATAGAGAAAATCTACTTTTTAAGCCTCATTGACAAGGATCAAAATACTTGGTGTCTTAGTCTGCCAGAGCTGCTATGACAAATACCACACAATGGGGTATCTTAAACAGCAAGAATGTATTGGCTCACAGTTTGAGAGGCTAGTAGCCCCAAAGAAGGCATTGGCAAGGCCACACTTTTTCTGTCTGCAGTATTATGATGATATCTTTTTTTTTTTTTTTTTTGGCATGAGCAGGCACCAGGCATCGAACTTGGGTCTCCGGCATGGCAGACAAGAATTCTGCCACTGAGCCGCTGTGGCAGTGCCCATTCTGGGGATATCTTGATGCAGTCCTTGGGGTTCCTTTACTTACAATTCTGCCTCTGCCACATGGTGATATTCTTAGTGTCCTCCTGTGACTTTCTGTGATTTCTAGCTTCTACATCTACTGGCTTCTGGTTTCTAGTTTCTACTGACTAACTGTCCAAATTTCTTCTTCTAACAAGGTCTCCAGTAATAAGAATTAAGACCCACCTGATTCAATTTGACTGTACCTGAACTAAGAATAACATCTTCAAACGGCCCTATTTACAAATGGATTCAAATCCACAGGAGCATGGATTAAAATTAAGAATATGTGTTTTGTTGGGGAATATAAATCAATTTATACCACACTGTATACTCCATTTCAGTGGTTTGAATAAATTAGTATTTATTCACTTATTCATAGCCCCTTACTTGTCAATGCCTGGATACTTAAGCAAATTTTTATCCATCATCCTAAACTATTATTATTAGGTAATTACAGTTAGTTTCCTTTAACAATTTCTATTCTTAAATTGTTTTTTTTTAATGTTTTTTACTCTTTATCACATCTCTGAAATAATACTTATGCCAAAAATGATAATTTGATCTTTAAGAAATGTTTAAATAATTTGACATTTTATCAATTCATTACAGTTTGAAATAAAAGTATAAAAGATATTATCTGAATTAAAGTTATCTAAAATAAATTAGTACTTTGATAACTCAAAAATCACTTAAGATCACAGTCACAAAAAACAAAAACAAAACACAAAATACAGTGAGTCTATTTCAGCGCACAGCACTCTATTTTATTTTATGATTTCCTATATGTAGATTGTTAGGGGTATATTCAACAGTGTTATTTATGTAATGGTGCCTTCTCTGAATACTTCAATCAAAGAATTTGACATTCCAATGAGCAATAGCATTGTTAATAGTTGTCATTATGTCTCTCACTTAGTTCTCTGGATATTTTCATGACACAAAGTTGTCGGAAGAATTGAAGTTACAATGTTGAATGAATTTTTTCAATATATTTTCAATGATTTTAATGTCATCATAATAATTTCCATTCAGAAATAACTTAGTTAACTGCCTTATTAGTCTTACTTATCTGAATCAAAATTCAAGTAATTGTAAAAATACAAACTCTTAATAGCCATGTATTCATATTATTTCAAAATAATGTTATCCAAGGTGGCCTATTTGTAAATAACAGCTTATAGCTGATTTACCAAAGCAAAAAATATACCTTAACTATGCTCTAAACAGAATTTGTGGTGTTCTTTACTCATAAAAGAAAGCAGCTATAAGGTTCTCCCTCTGATGAAATAACAATCAGAATTTGTTACAAAACAGGGTAGCTTATTGAACACAGTGTCATTTAGAAAATGGAGGTAAAGAGTCAGTGTCAGTAAATTATGCTCAGAACTTTGATAACAGTAAAACTTCTTACAAAGAAACCAACCTACTGGAGTTTCAGTTTGAAATCTAGGTCTCCATGACTCTATATCTAAAAATCATATGGTTTGAATTTGATCCTTTGCAATTTAACTTTTACAACGAGAATGAAACTATATTTTATGTCTCCTGTGAACATGTAGCAGTATGTGGCAACACACTAGGTGAAACTTTACAGATTAATTTACATTTGAGAACAAATGTCATACAAGGTACATTTTTGATATTTATACTGAAAGGACAAACATCAGCCCTTGAACACCATATGTGGTCTGCATTATGGCTTCTTGGCACCAACCCATATTCTATTTCTAGCAGCCACCGTTTCAAAAATTTATGAGGACTTGAAAAGCATGCAAGAACTAAAGAAGCCACTTGCGTTCTGTTTATTACCATACTCATTAAGCCTAATCAATAATTGATGAACCATTTGTGAAAAACATATGGATTAAATTACATCTTGAAATAGACCATTCAGAAAAGAGTCATAAGTATTTTGCCCCATTGTTTGTTGTGTAAACATGATGTCAAAAACTGATTCCATAATAGATAACTGAAAAACCTTTCTTTTCTCTCTAAGAAAAAATTATAATGCATTAGGTCATACTAAAGTGTTTTAAAAGAATCTAATAAAGAGGCTATTGAAATGTAAAATCCATGTGACATGATAAGGATTTTTTTAAATTTCAAATAACTCTAAATAAGTTATTGAGAGAAAAAAATGACATAAATGATCAAAATATTGTAAAGACATAAAACAAAGATAGGTTATGTCTATCCACATACTTAAGTATGTTATCATGACACTGGTGTTGGTATCATTTCCAGCTCACAAAAATCCAAAAAGGCTTGGGGATTATATGACTATAGAGTCATATAATACACTTTTAATTTTAGAATAGTTTTAAATTTATAGAAAAATTGCAAATATATTACAGAGAGTTTCTGCATACCCCATCCCCAATTTTCCCTACTATTAGAGCTTATATTAGTATATACATTTGTCATATGTCATAACTAATGAAAAAAGATTGATTCATTATTATTAATCAAAGTTCATAACTTATTAAGATTTTCTTACTTGTTACCCGACATCCTTTTTCTTTTCTACGATCCCTAGGATACCACTTTTCATTCAATGATCAAGTCTCCTTCAGGTTCAGTTTCTCAGACTTTGCTTGTTTCTGATTTAGATTTGTAGAATGTCCCACAATTGGGATTTGCCTGATGTTTTCCTCATGATTAGAAGGGTTTTGAGGGGGAAGACCACAGAAGTGACGTGTCTTTCTCATCATATCAAGGGAACATACCACCAAAGTGACCTATTTCTGTTGATATTAACCTCGATCATTCAGCTGAAGTAGTATCTGTCCAGCTTCTCCACTATAGAGACGCTCTATTTTCCACCTTTTACTATTGTGCTCTTTGGAATGAAGTCACCATGTAAGCCAGCACCCAAAGAGTGGGAAGTATGTTCCACCTCATTGACGGTAGGTTATCTACCTATATGGAATGTTCTTTCATGAGGAATTTATCTCTTCTCCTAAATTTATTTATTCAATAATTTCTACCAATATGGACTCACGGATATTTGTTTATGCGTTGTGTTATGGTGCAATACTATTTTATTTCTTTTTTTGCTCAAACTGCTCCAATTTGGCAGTTGGGAGTTCTTCTACTTTGAGACTTTGTCCTTTTAACATACACTACCCCCATCACTGTGTATGTGTCATCACTGTGTATGTGTTGTGCACTTCCTTATTGTGTGGCACTACAAGATGCTGCTCATCATTTTATATACATATATATTCTGTCATAGTCCTCGACTCAGCATTTCTCCTCTCCTCTGGCTCCTTTTATTGGAGAATGGTATTAGAAATCAAGATTTAGGTGCTAGGTATGTTTATTGCTACTGGGTTCTTATTTCTTTTAGGGCTTCTCAGCTGACAAATAAAAATATATATATGAGTTCATATTAATCTGTGTATGCACACACAAATAAAATATTTGTATATGTAACTATCTGTCCTCATAGTATCCTAAACATGCATTCATATTGATATCCCTAACTCCAATGTATTAAAATAAGAATCATTCTAGCTTCCCCATAAACTCTCGCTCCAAAAGTGCGAAATATGGCTCCCAACATCCATTACCTATTTATGTAATTGTTCAATTCCAGTAAAAATGTTTTGCAGTTTCAGAATTTTTCACCCACACAGCATATTCATGGGACACATCTTTATTGACTAGAGTACAGTTCTTATATAGTTACTTTTGCCTTTAGGCTTACAGACTACACTAATTTCCGGTGTTACTTAGGCCAACAAATTTCCCCCCCACACCCTCTTAGTGAGATCATTTTACACATTTATAGTAAAATTAGGTTATTTTGTCATATTCTACATTCCATTCTGTGACCCTTAGGCAACTTAAATGAATGCAAAAATTTGCATATATTAAGGTTCACTTTGTGCCATGAATATCCATACATTTTGACGGATGTATAGTGTCATGTATCCATTACAGTATCATGCAGAAGAGTTTCACAGTCCTAAAAATCCTCCATGTTTCAACTGTTGACCCCTCTTCCCTCTCCCCAAAGCTTGAGCAATCATTGTTCTACTATGCTAACTTTTTCAGAATGTCCTGTAAAGGAATACACTGGAGATATTGCAAACTACCACTAAAAAGCACACTCCATATAGAAATAAGGTGAGTCACACGATTTTTTTTGTTTTTCAAGGGCATATAAAAGTTACATTTACAATACACAATGGTCTATTAAGTGCATAATTATATCTGCATAATTATATCTAAAAAGCAATGAACATGCCTTAATTTTAAAATACTTTATTGCTAAAAATGCTACCATCAGGGGTGTGAGGGTAGTTCAGTGGTAGAATTCTCACCTGTCATGTGGGAGACCCGGGTTCGATTCCCAGTCCATGTACTTCCCCCAAAACAAACAAACAAAACAAACAAACAAACATTCAACAAATGGTGCTGCAATAACGGGATACTAACATGGAAAACAATGAAATGTGACCCCACCATACAGCTAAAAAAAAGAAAGAAAATGCGGGTGCACATGTGGTTCAGTGGTAGAACGCTCGCCTTTCATGCGGGAGACCTGGGTTTGATTCTCGGACCGTGCATTCCCCCCACCAAAAAAAATGCTACCATCATCTGAGCCTTCAGAGAGTTATAATATTTTTGCTGGTGGAAGGTCTTGCCTCAATGTCTATGGCTGCTGATTGGTCAGGGTGGTGGTTGCTGAACATTAGGATAGCTGTGGTAATTTCTTTTAAAAAAGACAACAATGACATTTTCCACATTGATTGACTCTCCTTTCATGAAAAATTTCTCTGTAGCATGCAGTGCTATTTGGCAACATTTTACCTACAGCAGAACCTTTTTCAAAATTGCGATCAATCATCTCAAACCCTGCCACTGCTTTATCAACTAAGTTTATGTAATATTCTAAATCCTCTGTTGTCATTTAAAGAATATTCCCAGCATCTTGACCAGGAGTAGATTTCATTTCAAGAAAACATTTTTCTTTGCTCATCCATAAGAAGCAACTCCTCATCAGTCAAATTTGTATAATGAGATTGCAGCAAGCCAGTCACATTTTTAGGCTCTACTTCTAATTCTAGTTCTCTTGCTATTTCCACCATATCTGCAGTTACTTCCTCCACTGAAGACCTAAACCCCTCAAGATCATCCATGATGGTCGGAATCAACTTCTTCCAAACTCCTGGTTAATGATGATATTTTGACCTCCTCCCTTGAATCATGAATGTACTTAATGGCATCTAGAATGGTGAATCCTTTTGAGAAGGTTTTCAAAGTACTTTTCCTGGATCCATCAGGGGAATCACTATCTAAGGCAGTGACAGCCTATGAAATTTATTTCTTAAATAAGGAGGCTTGAAAGTCAAAATTACTCCTTGATCCGTGGGCTGCAGAATGCATGTTATATTCATAGGCATAAAGACAATATTAATCCCATCGTACGTCTCTATCAGAGCTCTTGGGTAACCAGATGTACTGTCAATGAGCAGTAATGTTTTAAAAGGAATCTTTTTTTTTCTGAGCAGTGGCTCTTAACAGTGGGCTTAAAATAGTCAATAAACTATGTTGTAAACAGATGCGCTGTCATCCAGACCTTGTTGTTCCATTTAAAGAGCATACAGGCAGAATAGATCTATTTTAATTCTAAAGAGCCCTAGGAATGGTAAATGAGCATTGGCTTCAACTTAAAGTCACTAAGTGCATTAGCCCCGAATGGAGTCAGTCTCTCCTTTAAAACTTTGAAGCCAGGCATTGACTTCTCCTCTCTGGGTATGAAAGTCCCAGATGGCATCTTCTTCCATATAAGGCTATTCCATCTACACTGAAAATCTATTGCTTAGTGTAGCCATCTTCATCAATCATTTTAGCCAGATCTTCTAACAACTTGCTGTAGCATCTACATCAGAACTTGCTGCTTCACCTTGCACTTTTGTGCTATGGTGATGGCTTCTTTCCTTAAAACTCATGAACCAAACTTTGCTAGCCTCAGACTTTTCTTCTGCAGCTTTCTCATCTCTCTTAGCCTTAATAGAATTGATAAGAGTTAGGGTTTTGCTCCAGATTAGGCTTTGAGCTAAGGAAATATTGTGACTGGTTTGAAATTCCATGCAGCACATTCAAATTTTTTCCATATCAGCAATAATGCTGTTTCACTTTCTTATCATTTGTGTGTTGACTGGATACACATTTTAAACTTCTTTCAAGAACTTTTTCTCTGCATTTACAATTTGACTAAATGTTGGCATATCTTGGTTTTTGACATGCCTTCCTCACTAAGCTTAAGCATTTCTAGCTTTTGATTTTAAAATGAGAGGATTATTACTCTTCCTTTCACTTGAACACTTAGAGGTCATTGTAGGGTTATTAATTGGCCTAATTTCATTGCTGTTGTGTCCCAGGGGAATAGGCAGGACTGAGAAGAGGAAAAGAGACAGGGGAGTGGCCAGTTGGTAGAGCAGTCAGAGCATGTACATTTATCTATTGACTACAGTGTATTATATAGGTGAGGTTTGCGGCACCCCAAAACATATACAATAAAAACATCAAAGGTTGCTGACCACAGATCACCACAATAGATATTATAATAATAATGAAAAAGTTGGGAATATTGTGAGAATTACCAAAATGTGATAACAGAGATACATGAGTAGATGCTCTTGAAAAAATGGTACCAACAGACTTGCTCGATGCAGGGTTGCCAAAAACCTTCAGTTTTTAAAAAATCCAATATCTTTGAACCACAATAAAGTGAAATATGATAAAATGAGATATGCCTGTAGTTGAGATCATACAGCTTTTTTAGACTGACTTCTTTCACTTGGCAACATGCATTTAAGTTTCCACCATGCTTTTTGTGGCTTGATACCTAATTCCTTTTTTTGCTGAATAATATTGCCATAGTTTCTTTAACCATTCACATATTAAGGAGCATCATGGTTGTTTCCAGTTTAGGGAAATTATGAATAAAGCTATTATAAACATTCATATGCAACTTTATGTGTGAACATAAGTTTTCAAATTAGTTATGTAAATACAGTGTGTTTACTAAATTGCATGTTAAGACTGTGTTTACCTTTGTAAGAAATTGCCAAAACGTCTTCCAAAGTTGTTGTACTATTTTGCATTTGCACTAGCAATGAGATTTCATGTTGCTGTGCATCCTAGCCAGCATTTGTTGTTGCTGCTCTTTTGGATTATGATCATTCTAATAACTGTGGAGAGGTATTTCATTGTTATAATTTATATTTGCCTAAGAACAAATGATGTTGAGCATCTTTACACATGCTTATTTTCCATCAGAATATCTTTTTTTTGGTAAGGTGTCTATTCAGCTTCTTTTCCCAGGTTTTATTTGAATTGTGTTTTTTCTCATTGCTGTGTTTTAAAATTCCATTGTATATTTTGTATATACGTGTTTTTTTGTCATATATGTGTTCTGCAAATATTTATTCCCAGTCTGAGGCTTATCTTTTTATTCTCTTAACAGTACCTTCTACAGAACAGATTTTTAAATTTTGATAAACTTCAACTTTTAATTTTATTTCTTTCATGGATTTTGCATTTTGTGTCACATCTAAAAACTACTTAACCCAAGAACACATAGATTTTTGTCCTATGTTTTCTTTCAGAATTTTTATATTTTTTCATTTTCATTTAGGTCTATGATTCATTTTGAGTTACTTTTTGGGGACAAGTGTTAGCTTAGATATTTGTCTAGATTCTTTTTTTTTTTTTTTTGCATATAGATGTCCAATTGTTCCAGCACCATTTGTTGAAAAGCGATACTTTTTTCCATTGAATTGCATTTACTCTTTTGTCAAAGATCAGTTGACTCTATCAGTTTGAACATATTTCTGGGTTCTATGTTCTATTTCATTGATTATGTATCTACTGCTTTGTTAATACACACTGCCTTACTCACTGTAGCTTTCTTTATAGCATGCCTTAAAATTGGCTTTGTTATAGATAGGCTGTATATATTTTGTTAGATATATGCATAAGTATTTCATTTATTGTGCCTCTGTAAATGATACTGTTTTTATATACAAAATTCAGTTGTTCATTGCTATTATGTAGGAAAACAATTGACTTTTGTTATTAATCTTGTATCCTATAACTTGGCTCTATTCCCTAATCAGTTCCAGGATTTTTGTTGTTGCTGTTGATTCTTTGGGATTTACTATGTAGGCAATCCTGTCAGCTCCTAATAAATACAACTTTCTTTCTTTTTAATCTGCATACCTTTAATTTCTATTTATTTATGTATTTATATATGTATTTGTTTATTTTATTTTTATTGTACTAACTAAAAACTCCAGGGCTATGTTGAACAGGAATAATGAGAGAGGACTACCTCTTTATCTTATGTATAAACCATCCATTTTATCATCAAGTATGATGTTGACTGTAGTATTTTTTGTAAATATTATGATACACTTTTAAAAATAAACTTACTAGGGCAGGCCATGGTGGCTCAGCAGGCAGAGTTCTCGTCTGCCATGCCAGAGACCCGGGTTTGATTCCCAGTGCCTGCCCATGCAAAAAAACAAAACAAAACAAAAAGTTAATAAATCATAACAATTGAAATTTTGTTCAAGAATCCATTACAAATTTGTACTTATTTATCTAATTTTTCCTGACTTGCCCATTATCAGAAAATACTTTTG